>WURV02222549.1:0-10371 GCA_011762755.2 Epimenia babai | reverse complement strand
ATGGTCACCGAAATGTGGCACCACTACGTTTTTCGAGGATTTCGTCGCGGTATCTTTGGCCAGCTAGTGTTATTCGAATTGTTTGAACGTCTAACTTACAGTCATAAGACATGCAACCCAACATCTTTATGGACCCTGGACCAAATGGAACCTGTTTGCTGATGTTTTTTGTGCAAAAACTGCTCCACGTTGCCTCCAAAGTTGAATTCTATCTCAAAACAATGTCTTCGCACAAGTCTTCCGAGGCGTCTGTCATCACGTTTATGTGTTTTCTTGGGTTTCCCGGACCTTGCACGATCTTTTACGGCACCAGTCTCTCTATAGTGATCATTCTATCAATAACACGGCGATCATAACCCAACTCACGACTGATCGCGCGGTTAGACATGCCAGTGTTCTTCATCCCTATAATTCGTCATCTTTGTCCTTTCGATATTTTTCTGCGAGCCATATTCATTGATAGACACCCTCTAGAATGAATATGATGCGAGAATAATGAACTGAGTTGAGTTTTTTATGCATAGAGCAAAAGTGACTTGGGAGAATGCAAACTGAAATATTGTCAACATTCATCTGTCCAGTCGTGGTACTGTTGCGAGCTTACATGTTACATAGGCTTCACAATTTGAGGCCTAAAAGTATGCCTAGTAATGTCTCATGCATATTATCACTAATATATGATATACATTGTAAATTTATATACCTTGTGAAAAAATGTATAGAATGATTTAACTTTTTGCCTGAGTATATTCTTATGTCATTTTTGAGATGTTTTTGAGGTGTTTTTTGATGAATGCTGACTACAATGTTTAATTTTTTCACCCCATTCTGTTGAGTTGTCATGTCAATGGAGAGTTTATACTGTTATCACTGTTTTCTTGCGATTTTTGTTTATTTTTATGTGCCTATCCTATGTGTGTATATGCTGATTACCAAGGTAATTGTTGCATGGGCCATCCTTGGCCCTATACAAAGCTAGGCTTTTACTAATTTTTTTTCGATAAGCTAGTAGTAGCCACTGGATCCACAGCCTCCAAATTGCTCGCTTGTTCATGAATTCTTAGTAAAGAAACTTGGTCAGAAAACGTCTTAGTCGCGATTTGCCTCACTTATGAGGGGTGGGGGAGAAACACCCAATGTGAAAACCCCACTGAGACTGGGAAGACAACTGACCTTTTTCCATTTACGCCACTGTTTCCAAACGTCTACATACGAGCTAAATATGTCACACACTCCACTAAGTCTGAAAAATTAATGGTTATTTACCATGAGATGATGACATAGCGGGGAGGTAAGCGACATAGAGACCATACATAGAGTATCTAAAGCACAGCAAATGTCAGCTCGAAAAGGCCCTAACAGAACCACACTGCATGGGCTACCCAGACCCCCATGGGCACAGGGCTTTAAGGCGAAAGCCCAAAAAATGCCACAGATAGTATACTGGTTAGAGCAGGAATTGAACCAGGGACCTCTGGATTCACAGTCAGACTCTCTAACCACTACGCTAACTGCCCCCCTTGTGCCTATCCTATGTTTATGAGGTACTATTGTTAAATCAACGTGGAAAAGCTAATGTTATTACGAAGTTTCTCTCAATTTCCTTTTCTTTGGAGTAAGAATCCATATAACAAAAATGGTGGTTTGGGGCAATAGCTACTTGCTTCGGGGTACCTTATCTCCGTTTCTTTTTGTAGGATCAGAAGAAGCGACATACAAGAAGCGTGGTATGGCAGCGTTGAGGCGTTCCTTCTACTCGTCTGGTCCACAGAGTCAGTCGCGAAACATGGAAAAGTACCGGCAGTTAGCAGCTCGTATCGCCGGCCTTCCACCGGCGGCGTCAGCCAATAACGACTCTCTGGATTCACAGATACCGAAACAGCTCCAGTCTCCAGACAGGCAGTTCATCTTCTCGCAGCTCATTGGGCCACCATCGCCGCCATCTTATAACCTGCGGAAAACTCCATCAAAAATGTTCACCTCGATTAAAGTCGATACCCCTCAGAAAATCGTTCCCGAATCGCCGAGTTATAATTCTTCGACAAAGCGAACGATGTCGCCGAAATCTGTCTTTACCCGCGCTATCGTTGACGAAAAATCCCCGCATAAGCTGAGCGGACACGACACGCTTGTGACTGACAGTCCTTTCAAAACACCGACCAAATGGGTCATAAGTTCGGTTGGTGATTTTCCGTCAACGTCACGGAGTTCTCAGCACAAATCTCGTTTGTTTTCTCCAGTTCGTAATAAAACTAAGTCGTCACACGAACTGGAAGAATCGACAAATGATAAAATTTCTTCTGTAAAAAGTGATGGTTCAGGTCCGAAAAAATTCGATTTTGCGTCACCCGAAGGCATCAAAAAGACGGTAGTAGAGCATTTATTTACACCGCCTAATGATTATCCACATTATCGAAAGCGAAAACGGCATTCAGTTAGTCCCGATCATCAAAGAGAGGAGTGTATCCCCTCAAACTCAAACAGCTGTTGCGGAAAAAAACCATTACCGTCAGACAGCACGGTCAGGAAACTCAACCTGAAGAGTCCCTTGAAGCTCACGAGTGGCTCATCAGTGACAGAACCAAAACCAAAAGGTAGCTCCGTTCATTTGTTCGGATTGGATTCACCGGGTCACAAAATGGATGGGAAAGTTTCACCTTCTTCGTCTATTCGAAAAAATGCCAAAGTCAATCTGTTTTCTGGTGACGAACAGTCGAGGCGCGCACGGGGGTGTCAGCGAGGGAGTGCGACATCGCGAGATATTCCTCACGTGATTGCAGCTCACGCGAAAGACCTCGCTAAAAGTGACGCTGAGGCTACGAAGTCACTATCTCCTACGACGAAATCGACCGAACGCACCCCGCCATCTGGTCGTAAATCACGCAAACACGACGCGCGAACTCCCGAAATAGACAAATGGCCTCGAGTCAAAACGAGGCACGATCGGGTCACAACCGGACGAAGGGAATTCTACGATAATCAAAAAGGACAAGCCACAGACAATATTCCGCTCCGTCAAACCAGATTTACGACTGCGGACGTGAGCGACTCTGAGAGCATCGGCGACGTGTTCGGGTTTAAAGATGACCCGCCCGCGTTTAATATCGCGCCGAGAAAACACAAGAGAAAACGACGTAGTTCGTTTTCGCCAGATTTCACCGAGACGTCGGGTTTGTTAAATTCACAAGACAGTCAGTGCAGTTTGGGGTTCGACACATCTGTAGAGCGCACTAAAACAGATCAACGGTGCGCAGAAGAAAGCACGACCTCGCCACAAGCATCTAATTCTACCCAGCAGTACACAGATACGGATGACAGGGCCGTAACGATGGATTTCTACGGCAGGTTCTCTTTATTGAATGCCGCATCGGAAACGTCAACTACTCCTGCTACAGTAACGCCGAAAATCAACAATAAATATACGTCCAATTTAACGCCGAAAGGCCTTATCCAGTTGATCAATTCGCCGATCATAAATTCCGGAGACAAGAAATCGAGCGCGAATCGCGTGGTTAAAACAGACGGGCGACGAACAAAGAGGTCCCTTAAACTTCAGTGATGATAGTCTAATTTCTGGCGCGACATACGACGTTTTTTAATGCTGAACGAGACATTCATTTTACTGAAGTTTTACCGAAACGTTAAGTGTCGTGTATACTGTTGCCCTACACTCTGCATCATCTCATTATAAATCTTTATTATAAATCATCTTTAATTTCGCGGAGTGGAGTCTGTCCGCGAGCATTTGGAACCGGTGGCGAGAATAGACGAAGGTCAGCTGTCTTCCGTGTGTTTTTCACTTGAGGCTAATTCGTTCGTCACGTTAACCAAATAACATACATAGGCTATCCTTGTAAAGGGCCACATATGGCTTACACAACAATCACATCAGTAACCAACCTATGCACTTACACTACTTACTGTACTTAAACTCTGATGCGTAGCTTACCATGTGACCTTTTCAAATTGTCTTAGGCAGCATCCCTTGTTATATTTTCACATTCCCAACACATACACACCGTGGCTAAATTTTAGTAGTATTTTATAATACCTAAGTTGAGGAAAACAAATTGGATACGTGCACCAAAAATGCAAACAAAGACGCGATCGTTTCAAACACTCCACTCTCTGCAGAATCCATTCCATGATTAACATTTTTAATGTCTACAGGTGTTAACATTCGAGCACTCAGCCTCAAACTATTGCTCTTTCCGTCACACTAGTATCAATTTGGGTAGCGAACGTGGTTCTTTGAATAGCTGGAGATGCACAGAAAAAACCCGTACCTCGTATGGGACACGAACCAGCGACCTCCAGATAACCGGTCAGGTGCCTGACCAACTGAGCTATGGGGCAGGCTTTCTCATGTGCATGTTCTCAAAAAAGGTGTTAAATATCTAAATGCACAGGCTCGCCCCTGTAGCTTAGTTGGTCGAGCTGTCACACCAGTGGCAGTCATTCACGGACAACAGTATCTATCATATACATATCGCAAGAGAATATGGATTACCCCAATTCTATAACATCTTAAGACAGTCGCATTTCGAGACTTTGTATTGTACAGTATTTTAATTTTATTATTACTGCTTGTGTTATAATCAGATATATTACAAATTTTGTATTATCGGTATATGAAATAAGTCATTAATCATTGTTATATATTCAGATACATGCTTTGTTTTATTATTATTATTATCATCATTCGTACTTATGTAAATTTGTTTGTATCGTTACCTGGCAACTTACGCCTTATTTCTTTCACAATCTCCACCTTCTACAGACATAAATTCCATCTTCACCTCGACGTGCAGATTACAACATCTTATCTAATATTTACCTTCATCGACTGCGTTTTTGCAGGCGTTGATTACTTTACGCAAAAATATATTTATTTCGCATGAAATTTTGTGGGAAGGTTGGAAAAAGGCCAATCAAGGAATGATGACTTTTGGATGTTAACTGAATCACCGTCTGGGTCAAAAAAAAAACTTTATGGATTACACAACACATGCAGAATGAGTTTTGTCGATGGAGGTATGCGCTTTGCGGGTAATTTGGAGGGATATATTTCCGTAGTTTTCGATTTAACATTAGCGTTTACATGTTACGATAACGGCGGAGGAGTACGGGAACAAAATCCAAGTCTTCCTTTATCTGGGAGTAACTAAAAGTCGCTCATTTAGCGCCACATTTTTAATTCAGTATGTCGATGAATTATCATATCAATATCTGAATATCTGTTTATTATATCATCTTATGTATTCCTATACACTTAAATAGCAATAAATACTTGAATGGTGTTTTCTGAAGATATAACTAATTCTGACAGCTAAGTGTATCGAGTAATATCTGAATGCGAACAACAAACAGGACAACCTGTACCGTTCCTTTTTTATAAAACTTTCTTGACATTTCGTTATAGGGTCTCATATATATATAAAACACGCCATTTCATGACAGAAAATCTAATTACATAACACCGTACACAGTTTGTAAACTTCCAACGCGAAAAATGGTTAGTTCACTCTTTAGCAGATCGTCGAGTTCAGACGTTTTTCGTTTTTCGTCCTGCATTCACCTGTCGCTGTAGTCGCGTCAAAAGGGCCTCGTTTCGTTTCTGTCATAAAATACGCATAGTCACTACTCGCAATAATGTTTTACTGGCTTATCAGACCGCCGCAGACGATCAGAACGGCGATAATGGCAATTTGGACTCAACTCGACTCTACCTTCATGCGGTCTTTATCAAAAATGCGTAATTATAATGCGAGTTGGGGCGTATCCTAAAGGAATTTCTCCACCTACCTTCAGGACAACTATCCTCTGTTTCTTGCTACTTTCTTTCGCTTTGGTTTCTTCTAACTGAAATAATCATCACGTCTGTTGCTAATACAATAACAGGCGATATTTCACTGCCGATAGTATGAAATGCACACTGGCAAGGTTTTACTGATCCCTTATTAATGTTCGTGATTATAAGTCGAGTTTACGATATTGCCTTAATCTACTATAATGATATTGAGAATAACCAGCTTCAGTACAAATCGTTCTCAATATTTAAGCTTGAGTGGGAAAAAAAATCCCCGTAATACATGGTCTCAAACTCGCAACGTCTCGTATGAAAAGCCGTATTTCTCTATTCATATGTCAACTTAGCTATAATTGATAGCTATATTTCATATGTGAACTTCGCTATATTTCCTGTATTAACTTAACTAATAATTTCAGTGCAGCAACAATTACTCATAGCGACAATGAGCACCCACTCCGTTATGATTCGCAGATTGACGCCATTATGGTGCAGCTAGGCAAAATTGTGATACTCGTCAGACAAGACTGATATTCCAACTTAACTCAAAAGGTCGGTAACTCTATCCAGTGGCAATAAATTCCAGGTACCAAACAAGCGGATCTGCAGAATAGATGAACTCTTTTCCAACTTATAGGCCTACTGACAAGGACCCTAGTCCAGTATAAGTTAAAGTGCCCTTCGAAATACTTCTACTGACCGCAGGGACACAAATGAAATAACGAGGTAGACGTATACTTTAGTCTTGGTTAGGGTGATTTCATTGGATGCCTCTTCCAGTTCGCGTTCAATCGTTTGTATTTCTTCTTCCACTTCATTCTGATTTTGTTCTTTCGCGCGTACTTCATCACAAATCGCTTGACCTACATTATTGACTATAAGGATTTACTTGATGTTACTACATACATTTAATACGTATTTAATTATATAATGTATATGGTAATTCATTACATAATTTATAGCGGACTAACTTTCAACGGTAAAATTAATTTGTCGGCTAATTGTCGACTCTCTTTCAGATTCTATAAATAACCTTTTTTTTTCGGGTTGAATGTGAGAAAATGAAGTAATCATATACGGGTTTGTGGCCGTATTACTCGCATAAAATGAAGAAAAGGAAAATGCGAGGATTTAGCGCTCCTTTGTTGATGAAATTAAATGTCAGTCGCACTGATATTACCTTATTCAATAATCGCGGTGATGTTGTTACCGTATTCAGTATTAATATCAATCTCAGTAGAAAATACTGTTTATTTTTAGTAGTGAATGGTGCAGAGATACTTGGCTCGTGAGGATTCGAACTCGCAACCCGTGGCACGAAAAGCCGCAATTCTGTCCGCTGCACCACTGGTGTCAAGTTATCGGACAATTTAATCTGTTCGTCAACGAACAAGAACATTATACATTTTGTTAATAGTTGCACTACATTCTAGGAAGCATTACCTGGTAGGTTTATCGTTTTACGTTTGCATACCTTGTAACTATGATAGCAATTTAGCGCAATTATTACTTCAATCACGTTACTGACTTTCCTGCCGTAAACTTTCGCGCCGTTTCGTGAGCTCGGCTATCTCTTCATTTCCAAAACACTCATCTTCGTACTCTAGCGCAGCGGTTCTGGATTTCACGATCTTTAATTTGTATTCTCCTATCTCTCTACAATACACGAAATAAAAAATAAACCTCGATATATTACAGCCTATTTTAAGAATATTAGGGGTATTGTATATCGTGAGAAGGATACGGTTTATCTTTAAAATATTTCCTAAAGTATAGGTGTATCTCTAAAAATAAATTACACATCGGCGATAAAACGAGGCGAGCAAAAGAACGTGTGGGCATTGGAAGTGTAAAAACATCTTTTTGTTATTGAAACTAGTTTGGATTATGTAGGTCTACCTGTCTTGGTTGATTTCATTCTCGATGTCAAATGTGTAACGACATAGATGGAATACTTCCAGTGATAAAAGTAGCATGGAGAATTTCAATAAACGCTGTTTTCATATTGCAACCGCCCCTGCCAAGGGCTCTGTGAGCAAATTTCAAATAGGAGCTAACTTTAATAGCACTTTTAGACACCTCGTTTAACGAAAGCTTTGGCAAGATTTTATTGACCGGGTAGTTACTTAGGCCAATAAGGTTAAGGTAAACCCCATCAACACAACAGACTAAGACCCAAATTATAATCGATACACCTTGCGGATGCGCGGTACAAGACGCAGAGCATCATTGATACAGGCCATGCTATTTTATCTAGGCTCATATGTACTAAAATAAATCACAATAAAATCTCCGGTCAACCTACGTCTGACCGGAATTATTTTTAACATCACGTTGTCTCCCACTTAATATTCTTACTCAGGGAATATACATTTTATATTTAACACCCTACCTACCTACGCTCACGGGCGACATCTCGCTGGAGTTGGGATAATTTCAGATTCAGCTCCACATTTTCGTGCTCAATCTTATGAATGTCTGTTTAAATTGTCGTTATACATACACTTACGCAAGCGTCAACCTGAACACGCGTGCACACACAACAGATTCGTATAATTGTGATTTTCTTAATGAACATCGGAACAGCGCGATGCTTCGTATAATTAAGTATTGTGACCGAGTTGACATATTAATTCAGGCACATAATACAAATAATTACAGAAGTATCAATACCAGCAGAGTTGGACGTACATAATCGGCGTCTTGCGAACTAGAATAACGTCGTGAGATGATTATTTACACACGACGTATCCGGTACGCATATATGGATAAAAATAGCATTGAATAATACTATGAGAATACCTTTTTGGGGGTAGGACTAGGACGCAGTAGACATATGCGCTATAATTTCAGGAAATCGTGAGAAATAAAGATCCCGCAAATATGGTTATGGTTAGTGATGTATGAGTATGTAACCAACGAATAATGTATCGCATTGGGAAAGAGTACGATCTAGACATGGGGTATTCCAGGGACACTAAAACATCGTAATTGGTCCCAAAAAATTCACCCATCAGGTTTGGAGGTCGCATTTCTGGCTGACTGTGCCACTATGTTAATTCATTCGGTTTACAAAATTTGTAAATGTTAGAGTTGAAGGGTAACGTTAATGGGGTAGCTACAACAGAATAAATATCCGGAGAGAAAGGCACAGACGAAAACCTTGCCTCTGGGTGATTTTTTTCTGTACATTAATCTCCTGTTAGTTGAACCAAGCCATGGTTAGATTTTTCCGTCAAACGAAACATTAGACTTGTTCATGCAAGGCCATTTTCCCATGGCGTGGCAGTATGGGATGCTGATATTACCGTCACTATATTACTGTCGCCTACCTCTCTTCGATCTCACCATTTCGCGGTACATAATCATCTATCGCGGATTAAAAGTAGCGCGCCGCATGAACTAATGGCGTCAATAAACGAAGGTCAACTGTCTGGCGTCTGTCCGGATTCAATCATTTACACTGCGTTCATGTCTGCGCCATAACAAAGACCGGACCAACCATTTTCAGTAATAACTGCACTCCATGCTAGCTTTATAAAGGCTAATATTGACCGGGCTTACTCCCAACCTTTTAATAAATACCTATATCATATCTTAGTTTTTCATGGAATGTGATGTAAAATATGATCAGAATTGCACTCTGTTACTGTTTAAGAAACCTTTTTTTGCACAACGTTATATTTGTTTTGATCCATTTGAAGATTTACCCAGATCCATTTGTTTGCATCGCGCCTCTTTCACCGTCTTTTCATCGAAGACAATGCATTCTTTTCTTGCTAAGGCCGCAATGTCTTTCTTTATCTGACTTCTTTTTTCGGTTTCTTACAAAAATGTCCGTAGCTCGAATCTATTATTAGCCTACACTAAGTGAACCTATTGAAAATTCCAAATCAACAACTATTTCATCACAGAAGCGGACAACATATTAAATAGAAAACCATTGCTTAAGCCATGATGACGTAATGGCGAATGTTAATGTTTCTACAGTTTATCATATAAACTTTACGATATAAACTTTTTTAAAAAAGGCAAGAAAAAATGCTGTACAAGAATGCATTATTACTCATAACTTAATACAGCCCGTTATTTGTGCGCAGAAAATCGAGGAATATAAATTTAGTTCTATTCCTAGAGATACATACCACTTGCAATTTTCTCCTGTAATAGAATATCAATGTATAGATTTATAAAATGGAATGACATTAGAAAAAAGTAGTATAGGTCTACCATTTTGCATTGTGTTATTATAATTCTTCAATATAACCTCGCGTTGGTGTATTAAGCCATTTTTTCCACGGTCTATTATTTAACGGAGGTATTTTATTGGCTGATATTGGGGTCACGGCTGGCCTGTTGTCTACAACCCTGGATCGTCGAACTTTAATTCCACGTCCCAGAAGACAGAGGCGATAGGCCACCACCAATTTTGAAGATATATTAAGTACTACTAATAATTATTCCGATAAAATAATTATATTAGATTGCTGAATATTGTTATAGATATCTGACTAACTGTTATTCAGTAAACTTCGACAGTTACAATAAGTAGGTACACCCCC
>WURV02222538.1:0-10371 GCA_011762755.2 Epimenia babai | reverse complement strand
GAGCTGTCAAACACACTTTACATGAAACAATAACCTAATGGTCTAAGACTATAATGTAATTACTTAAATTATAGAAAGCTGTGTTCGATAGCTGTGTTAAGTACAAAAATATGCCGAATTTTTGATATTTTGAACGTTATGTGTGTTGGAAAGTTACTTGAAGGTCAAGGTTCTGTGATTGTCACTAACAGCTTGAAACAGCCGGAACGCTGATGGTAACCTGAGAGATTTGTGCATGCTGCGATGATTTCACGACGATTGAATTTTCCTGCGAGTATGGCCGTGTGGTGTTGGAATACGCAGTTCTGAATATGAACTCAATGAACATTATCTGCTATCATTAATAATGGATACATGCAGACTAATATAGCGAGAGATTTTAGATTTCGAGATCAAAACTGTGTGATGAAATTATAGAGCCTCTATTTGACAGAATTGCGGAGCCAGGCTGAAAAGTGAAATTACCATGAAATGATAAAGCGCATTATAATCAGACATTGTGCAATGTATGTCAGCATTCTCATATTCATCATCGGGAAATCTCGAATTACCTAACACTTGGACTTCACGTTATTCATGGAGCAACAAGTGTCTTCGATCGTTAAAGTCTTTTACTACATTAGGACGATATGGATTTTTAGTCGGCACTCGGAAGAAACACGCATCCATGCACACCTCAACTCGCGACTCGACCAATCAAACTCTCTCTTTACAATATCTCATTCTACCTCACCCACTAAACTGCAAATGCGCGGAATGCTGCTGACGGGTATTAACATATACCCATAGAAACGATAGGATAACCTCGACGGTTAAGTCCTTGTGTCTTTGGCTATGTCCTTGTGCCATTGGCTATGTCCTTGTGTCATTAGCTACACATTCAACAACCAAGATCGTTTTAAATAGTAATGTATTTATCAAGCCCAAAAATCATAGAAATCTATCAATGGTGCTGTACAATAAAAACCTAAAATGACAAGTGAAACCTCATCATGTAAGTAAAATGAATAAAACCCATGTGATACCAACATTAGTAAAAATATGTTTTCAGATTTCGTCCAAAATTGAAAGCGAGTTCGATGCACGTAGGTTGTATGGAAGTTTGTTCCATCTCCTTGGGCCAATGGCCAAGACGCACCTACGCCAGGACGTACCCAATCTAAATATGTACATATATATTCGTTACTAATTTATCTTCAGATCTTAACTGTTTACACGGCTGATACAGCAACGCCAGCTCATTTATATATGGCTGGGCAAGCCGGTGTAATGCCATGCACATAATATATATAGAAATATTTAAAATATCATGGACAAGTCCTTTAAACTGGATTTACGTTCCTATCGGTAACCAATGAAGGGACCTTCTCCACACTTGTATAATTAAACGAATAGCATCCTTCTGAACCCTACTAAGTCTGGTCAATATATGCAATATATTAGTACAACCCGTAAGAACAGTTAGAATGATGAATGCGTTACATTAGTCTATGCATGATATAAGCAGCGACAGTTTGGGTGATGTAAAGTCTGATTCGTCCGATATAATGAATACGGAAAAAACATGTTTCAATCAAATTGCTAAATGTGACACAACCGATAACGTATTATCGAGAATAACAGCAAGACTTTTGACAGATCTGTAAGGATTCACATCACTGTCACCAATTCGCAAAAAATAGTTTATCGTATTTTTCTGTTAACTAAAATTGCTTAAGGCTTAAGAAATCCAAAGTAGACCAACCGAGAATCTATTCACCTCGTCCAAACTTAAAAAAAAATTCTTAACAAATCAGCATTATGTACTCTTCATCGCTCCTTGCTCGACAAATCATCATGATGTACCCTTTACCGCTCCTCTCTCACCAAATCAGCATTATGTACCGTTTATTCCATCGATCCATCCATTTGGAAAAAATGAAATACAGATTGGGCCAGGAAAAAGGAGCAGCGTTTTTAACAATGTATATCTCGTACATTTTTCAACCAATATATTTCTAAATTCGCAGACATATTTATCTGTCAGATTTCCTCTACAGTGTTAAATATCAGAAACCCAGACCGGTATATCAAGAACCTCGGTAAGGAGAATAGTAAAGTTTTATTCAAGCCTAAAGCACTTTTAAGACACACAAAGTCCAAGAACTGACTGAAGTATATTCTATTCGACACAGACACTCGAAGTTTTAAGGTTTTGGCGACTATTATAATAACCAAAAGTACTACATCGCCTTGTATTGAGAAAAGTTATATCAAAACGCTTGATACGTAACGAATCAAAACAAAATTATGTGACTGAACGCCGTGTAATCTACGCTGTAAATATCAGTAAATAAAGTAAAAACTTGCAGTAAATAAATTCACAGTAGTAATCTGTTAAATACTACAATAAGTTACTGTGGTAATCGCGACAATTCTTTACAGTGTAATTGTTTTTTAGTCACACACGCGATTGTAAATATCATGCATTACACCGGCCTACCTCGAGATAGCGGGAAAATGGTGTGGATTTGAAAGAATTAGAAAACAACAAAATGCGTTGGAAAGACTGCGGTTGAATCTGTTTTTGACTTGACACGTGGTTAAGATACTTTTTTCTTGGTGTATTCAGCATCCTCTTCTCAGTTGAGCTTACAAGAGATCATTACGTTAGGAATTTCCTAACATATACACTATAAATTTCCACAACGACGAAGTCTGTTCTATCTAACCATGATGTAGTAATGAATCATATAATTGTGATTATTTGGGCCATTCTGGACTTGATAGATCAGAAAATAAACACGGGGTTGAAAAAATTATAGGTGATAGCCCCAGGAACCTAAGGATTAATCCCTTGTTCTTAAAAGAAGGACGTTATGTATATTGTTAAAACGTTGAATGACGACTTTATATAAAATGTTTAAGCGATGTCTTTGTGTGTTACACTTATAATTTTGACCTATACTAAAACCACGCAGGCGTACAAAATATATAATAGCAGTTTTCTTTTCGCTGTATGAATAGAGAAATGTGGAAACGATTGAAGAAGTACGTTCGTAAATCATCACGGTAGGTTGACGAGCACACCCTGGATCCTGCGTATGAGGTACTGGTCACACCTGTGATTTCGACATACCTGTCATATCCGTCGGCGATAGTTTACAAATTAGCTGTCGGTGCAGCTCCCTGCTCGGGAAGAAAGAGAAATGCGTTGAGGAGCGGTTTCTCTCCCCGCTACCTTGTCGTGTCACTAGACATCGTTACTCCCCATGAAAGACTACGTCAATGAAAGAGACCAAACATTATAGAAGCAAATAAACACGCTAAACGCACGGACAACGTTAATTCACCATTACACCGAACGAATGCAAAATTTAATTAATCAAAACGATTATACAAAAAGACAGTTTTATTTACAAATAATGAAATCATCCACGTCTTCATGATTTCGTCTTCTTGTCTGCATCGATTGCAGATAATTCGGGGATTCTACAACTCTAAAACTAGTTAAACCGTCAGACTCCAAAAACAAACAAAAAAACATAACGTCTTCGCGCTTCCTCACAATCGATGGTCAATGTTTTATCGATTATTTGTGAATAACTACAAATGAAAAAATCAATTGACAGAAAAGTGTTAAAATTGTTGGTCAACAATTGCATTTTGATCCGAAATAATCCTGGCCCGAATTATCGACTAGACCACTACTGCATAGAGTATGTTATCTTTATTATGACTCATTCATTAGATCGTTCTCATATTATCTTATCCCATCGATGTGCCCTGCCTTTGACGTTGACAGTTAGGTTACGCCAATCCCCCAATCTGTTGCAAGGTGGATAACATTACACGTTTCTCTCTCCTGAGATGCGTTTCTAAATTGGTGGATGTTGTTCATCACATATTAAAGCTCATTAAACCGTTAGATTCCACTGAACATAACGTCTCCTCGCGTCCATCTGTTGCGGGGGATTCTACAATCCCGGTTGTAGCAAACGGCGCCGATAAAAAATATTAAAAATTCCAAGTGTATCAACATCTTTTTCGCTATCAATGACGAATGTATCATCGATTATCTATCAATAGCTACAAATATAAAAGATACAAATGATAAGAAAATGTTAAAATTCTTAATAGCATAATTGGGCTCTTTCGTCCCAGTTATGGCCCGGTAAATAGACCATTACTGTATATGAAGTCCCGTTCTTCATAGATATATCATCACGTGATTGTCATAGCAAAACTTACGAATAAGTGAGATTTCAAACAAGATGATGTATCTACCAACGGCTACCGTTCAACTTTCGTTTTATGCTCGATTAATTATTCAGTTCTTTGTTATTATTTATTGCAGCCATCGAGATCCATTGGGTACGCCACCGTGCATGTATCAAACCGGAAGTCTTCTCTCGCAGCTCAATAGACGATTAACAGACGACCATAATAAATTCTTGAGCTTAGAATCGATTTAAGCAACAATTAATACTTTCTTGATTTGAAGATGACCACTTTGCCATGAAAGTTCTACTTCTCACTCATTTGAATCGTATGAAAGTTAATTATTATATATAACAAACAGTGACGGTCTTAGTGCCAAGGTTGTCATTGTGTCAGTGGGGTAGCCAATGTGGTTCTTTGAATAGATGGAGAGGAATGCACAGAAAAAAACCCTATATCCCTCTCATGGGACTCTGATGTCCCATCAGAGGTACAGGTTTTTAGTGCATTCCGATCCAAAGTGATCATAATCACAAAACGAAAGCTCTTCGGGTAATTTCCGAATGCGGATTGCAATTATATTATGCAGTGTTTTATAGATCGGCAAATATTCGGCCTAAAGTGGCGAAGGTAGCGTCTCGTTTACTAAAACCAAGTATTCGTCTTAAAATGTAACGTCAAAAACTGAAAATTCAACAGTTAAACTAAATTCATGCTAACTCAATATGTAAAGCCTTCACGACAGAGCGCTTCCATGCATGGATCAAAAAATACAGATTAAAATGCCGATGTACACCATTCATCAACTTTTGCGACCGCAGAGAACTGCCACCATATCCTTTCGAAACTTTGACCCAACGAGCATGAGAACGTAAAAGTTGAGCGCATAGTTCGGCAGTCGAATCATATTCGTGGCGAAAAACAGAATGTTGTCCGTAACTTCTATGAAGGCGATTTCTTTGGCGTTGTGTACGGCCATTGGAGACAGCGTTATAACGGAAACCAGACAGACAATCCCCAGACTGAACGAAGCACGTAGTATCCCAGACTTTTCGTTGTCTTTATGGGCCATGTCGCGCGACAACGACCTTTGAATGTTGTAGCTTTTACTAATTACCGACAGCATTTTAAAATTTAAAATAATAATAATGGGTATCGGAATAAAAAGAGCTAATACAGTGTTTGCTAACATTTTCCAATTGTTAGTTATTAGGGCTTTGCGGCTTGAACAGTCGTCAGTTTCGATTAATGCCATCGATCTAGGCATGCTGGCCGTGATTTCGAATATTATACTTAATATTAGGACGACCGTGCATGATATAATCGCATTTCTTCGAGTACAAAGTGTGGCTTGCTTGAGAGGGTAAACGATCGCGATAAACCGATCAAACGAAAGCGTCACGATGTACCAAGCCGATGCAATCTGGGGCACGTCTAACAGGGTGTACGACAGCCAGCACAACTGCAATTATAACTGTATATAGATTATAATTACTATGAAATATAATTAGACGTTTTTATTTGGAACAACGTCGTCTTGTCGTAACAATTATGACTGTAGCAAAGTTATACCGTGAAAATCACTATGGCCTTACCAAAATGGATTCCATCGACAGCCTTTCAGGTTGGTGTCCGATAACGTGGAGGTATACGTCGGTGTGCCACAAGCAGACAATGACGAGGTTCAGAACGTCGCTGACGGCGAGACAACGGAGGTGGATGGAGAGAGAGCGATGACAGTAGTTCACAGACGACATGAGGATGATCAGAAGAGTCGAGCCAAGCATCGAGAAAAAAAGGCAGACGTAAGCGACCATAAGATGGGTAAATATGATATTCTCCAACTCCTTGGGAATTGTCGCACTGAAATGAAACCAAAATGATTGTGTTAACCAATCAAAAATATGGGAATTCGAACGTTTTTGGCTGTGTATAATGAGCAGTTATATATTGCATGGTTACGCATGGCTACGTTTTAACAAGCGAAATAGAGAGTTTAAACAAAAAACGAGCAAGAAGTTGCTCCAGTAAGAATCTCGAGTGTGTTTGATCTGTTTGGAGAGAAATGCACAGGAAAAACCTTTAGCCCTGATGGGGCTCGAGCCCACGACCCTCAGATAACCGGTCTGGTGCTCTACCAACTGAGCTACAGGTTGATCTGTTTGTAAACCTTAAAAACTTTATTGTAACCTTTGCGCCGTGGCGTTGTGCCATCTCTCGAGCGCCTTAATTTTTCCCGCGGTACTTCCGTTCGTCTTCATGGTCAACACGCCTCTACAGCCATTAACGGAACTGAGTGTGTCAGTCCATACAATGTTGGACTGTAATTTATTAGATATTTTGTGTTTTTTTAACGTTTTCTGCAGAATCAGTTTAATACGCTAACAAGCTTTGTTGTATTTTCTTCGTAAATGACAGTATTATGTTACTGTATCGTATGTTAAAAATGATAGAATACAAAATTTTCCAGATACATATTGTCGATTTTTTCCTATAAAAATATAATGATATAATAATAGGGCCTATATCATATACATGTATATTTAACGTAAGTTGAGCGCATAGTTCGGCGCATAGTTGAGCGCATATATAATGATATAATAATAGGGCCTATATGATATACATGTATATTTAAATGTATAAAATACTGGGAAAACTGCCATAATGTTTGGCTTAATAGGAGTGGCATAATTGTTTGTATCACGGATCGATGTAGACCAGGTGTAAATTAAAATAATTATAGTACTAGGGTCGAGCGTGAAATGTGAGAATAATTCAATATCTCGTGACCCCCGTTTCCTCTCTTTGTCTTGTGCGTGACACACACAAAGCGAATCGTTTGTCATTGTACGTCACTGAAAACCCAGTTAATGATTTCTGTCACCTGTGTATATCTCGTCGTCCGCAGCGAATGAATACGGTCGTTCACGCGCTGCAATAACCTCGAACTGAAATGTTTACTAACAGACTCACTTTGTAGAATACTGAACTGATACTTAAACAGCCGATCCGAGTATAGACAAGCTTTTATTGACCAACCACATCTCCCTGAAACAGCCGATCCGACCATACACAATCTCTTCTTAACCAACAACCTCTCACTCTTAACGTTCGATATGGTCAAACCAGGAAGTTTCAACCGTAGATACATTGCATATAAAATGAAAAACAATTTATCAGAGGCATATAAAATGCGTTATATAAATAAAAAAGAAAATCAATACTCGAAGAATAGTGGGACAGTGGAGTGTTCTACTGTATTTAAAATAAAATGTGATGTTCCTTATATTTAACGTAAGTTTTTTCAACAAATAAAGCTAAGGGCCAATGGTTTTGAAAGTATTGAAGTAGTATTAATTTCTCATTCTCAGTGTCACGTCATAACTAAGCGAACCGTAAGCTCGCAACCTTAATTGTATCATAATAACATTTCAGGTCTACTAGGGTGCAGTCATTGACGTCAAACGTCATCTGACTCAGTTCAATTTCTGTCAGAGAAGTCAAAGAAATGAAGTTATTTTATGTTATTTAGAGTGTCTTACTGGGTGATTATGTAACATAAAATTATATAAATGTAAGTATTTGCGTGATTCACATTCTTTTGGATTACAAAATGAACGCGATACTAAGTCAGTTGTACTTCAAACGGCCCGGTAATTCATTCCGGCGATCCTTTGTTCGTAAAGAATGGCGTTATATGTTTTAATTAAACGGCATAGTGATTAGATCGTTAGAATTTAGTAAAAAATTACCAAAATTATCTGCCAAAACTCAGTGGTTTACACTACGGTATTTTCCCCACATTATATTATTAACTGACACTAAACTGTTTATTGTTAACCACGGGCCAGCTTGTAAAGTACCAACGATGGCCCAGACAATGGAGTAACCCTAGCCTATTGTTATATCCATATATGGATTAATATCATCATTGGTGACTATGATAAAAAAATTAACAACATTGATGATAATATGAGGTATCTCTCAATTTTTATAAGCACACAATCATGTATAGTGGAGGTGTATTTATCCTTGCAAGTTGCAACGATAGGAATGAGCAAGATTTTCCTGCTTGAATATTGAGAAAGATTTGTTGTGGAATGATTTATTATAAAAATTATCTTGTTTCTAGTGTTTCTAGTTAATCATAGCAACCATAAATTTGTGAAGTGTCTTTGATAGCCATGTGTTAAAAGGGCACTATAAATCCATAAAATTTCATTTCATCTTAGGTATGTAACAGGGCAATGTTGTACGTGCGACTGGCATTTAAGTATAAAGTAGCACCAAAACCTCGCCTTTACCTTTTTTTAGCTTTGCACAATAATACAAATAATGAAATAGTTCACAGGTGTATATTTTCGCATTTACAGTGCACTAGATGTTTGTGCTGACAAAGGCTGCTAAAGAGATGCATGTTGACAATGGGGGGCCTCGCGGTTGGCTCGTCGTTCTCGCATCTTTTTTCTCCCAGTTCATAATTTGCGGCATCACTTACAGCATCGGCATCTACCATGTTCTGCTCAAAAGCATATTCAACGACACGCACTTCGATACGTCCTGGATTGCCTCTTGGCTCCTCTACTCAACAGCCCTATCTAGTTAGTTGTGTCTAACGACATTTAGATTAGTCATAAGTACACTGCTTGGCTCCTTTACTTGAAAAGCTCATACAGTTATGTCTATAAGTACACTGCTTGGCTCCTCTACTTGACCGGCTCATACAGTTATGTTTATAAGTACACTGTTTGGCTCCTCTACTTGACAGGCTCATACAGTTATGTCTAATAGTACACTGCTTGGCTCCTCTACTTGACAGGCTCATACAGCTGTGTCTATCTATAAGTATGCTACTTGGCTCATGTACTTGGTCGCCATAATCAGTTAGTCACATCAAAGCACTGTTTAACACAATGGGCTACTGACGTGTGTTGGATTAAAGGCTGTAAAATTCATGTTCGATTCAGCTACTGGGACATTCAAAAAACCTTTAATAATTTTGTCAAAGGCTTTTATTATTTATTTTATAGAAATGTATATTCTACATCCATATCACTGGTACACTGGTCGAAAGCATGACCTTTTATACGAAAAGTTGCGAGTTCGAATCACAAACCAGGAATTTTTCTTACGCACGTGTTAATTTATACAGAGCGTCCCAAAAAGATACAGTTTTTTTCGACGACCTGCTACAAACTCAAAATGTCACGAATATGCATGATATTGTTATATTTAGCAAAACCCTCTATTTCTCTTTACAATAGGTATGAAAAATTAAAATCATCAACATTTCTCAGAGATATGGATCCATGCCTAATTAATGACTTCAAAGGGATGCAGGTGGTAGTTAAAAAATGGATTTTACGAAAGTAGCAGTGAATAATCCTGCACCATCCCCCAGTTTCCCCGCATCCAAAGTGCGTCATTTATAAGGGAGGAAGATCTGTATTGATGTGCATTATTGTTAAAGATCTGTATTGATGCGCATTATTGTAAAAGATCTGTATTGATGTGCATTATTGTAAAATTCAGCAGGGTGTTACGGGGCCATTTTTGGTGTGACTTTTACTATGATTAATTAATGAAGCAGCTCTAACCTATTGATCATTATGTTTCAGGTATATGTCTCAGAGTGATCACCACCCGGTTGGGGTGTCGGATCAGCGTGATGCTGGGTGGTGGAATTGCGTCAGCTGGTCTTGCCCTGAGTATGGTCGTCACGGAACTGCATCACCTTTATATAACACTTGGCATCATGACAGGTCGGTGTGTCTAGGTTAGGGGTACAGGTTGGTGTGTCTAGATTAGGGGTACGGGTCGGTGTGTCTAGATTAGGGGTACAGGTCAGTGTGTCCAGTTTAGGGGTATGGGTGGGTATGTCTAGATTAGGGGTACAGGTCAGTGTGTCTAGTTTAGGGGTATGGGTGGGTGTGTCTAGATTAGGGGTACAGGTCTGTGTCTAGATTAGGGGTACAGGTCGGTGTGTCTAGATTAGGGGTACAGGTCGGTGTGTCTAGAATCGGGGTACAGGTCGATGTGTCTAGAATCGGGGTACAGGTCGGTGTGTCTAGATTAGGGTATGGGTCGGTGTGTCTAGATTAGGGTATGGGTCGGTGTATCTAGAGTAGGGTATGGGTCGGTGTATCTAGATTAGGGTATGGGTCGGTGTGT
>WURV02222527.1:0-10372 GCA_011762755.2 Epimenia babai | reverse complement strand
GCAATATATACGTCACAGCAATATACACATCACAACAATATATACGTCTCGGCAATATACACATCGCAGCAATATATACGTCTCAGCGATATACACATCACAGCAATATACACATCACAACAATATATAAGTCTCGGCAATATACACATCGCAGCAATATATACGTCTCAGCGATATACACATCACAGCAATATACACATCACGGCAATATATACGTCTCGGTAATATACACATCACGGCAATATATACGTCTCAGCAATATACACATCACAGCAATATATACGTCTCAGCGATGTACACATCACAGCAATATACACATCACAGCAATATATACGTCTCAGCAATATACACATCACAGCAATATATACGTCACAGCAATATACACATCACAACAATATATACGTCTCGGCAATATACACATCGCAGCAATATATGCGTCTCAGCGATATACACATCACAGCAATATACACATAGCAATATATACGTCTCAGCGACATACACATCACAGCAATATACACATCACAGCAATATATACATCAAAACAATATATACGTCTCGGCAATATACACATCACAGCAATATACACATCACAGCAATATACACATAACAGCAATGTACACATCACAGCAATATACACATCATAACAATATATACGTCTCAGCAATATACACATCATAACAATATATACGTCTCAGCGATATACACATCACAGCAATATATACATCATAACAATATATACGTCTCAGCAATATATACGTCTCAGCGATATACATGTCTCAGCAATCTACACGCTTCAGCAATGTACACCCCACAGTGATATACACGCGTCAGCAATGTACACAATACAGCGATACACCACACAAGACATTGATATATACGCCACAGTGATACACATGTTATAGCGATACACATGTTACAGCGATATACATGTTACAGCGATATACATGTTACAGTGATATACATGTTACAGTGATACACGTGTTACAGCGATATACACGTTACAGCGATATACATGTTACAGCGATACACACGTTACAGCGATACACATGTTACAGTGATATACACATTACAGCGATACATATGTTACAGCGATACACATATTACAGCGATACACATGTTACAGCGATACACATGTTACAGTGATATACACATTACAGCGATACACACGTCTCGGCCATATACACGTCACAGCGATATACATGTCACATCAATATACACATGACGGCGATATACACACTGTAGCAATATACATACATCATTATTAAGTAAGAGAATATTACTAATCAATAATTTTCTGCAATTGGCAAATTTGAACATTTTTTAACATTTTGTGCTGATGTCTTATTAAATCTTACTATATATGAGTGAAACACATTTGTGTCTGAATTTTACTCGTCCATTGTTTATTATTTACAACTTAGCTCCATATTCATTTATGGATAATTTACATTTATGCCACCACTAGACAACGCACCGTTTATTCAGTTCTTTGTTTTTACCCAGTCCAAAATGTGTCTAAGATACTTAATAGGTCGAAAAAATTGTCTCATTTCAGTCTTTTGTAATTTTATGAAATCACCATTTTTATAATATCCACGATTGGGTTAATTCTACATTTGAGGCATCCTCATTTTGATGAAATGCAGTAAATAGTAATTAGCGTGGGGATGACTTTCATATAACACACTTCAAAGTCATGCAGCTTGCCAAATGTGCCTACATCGTCAACTGAAATGTCCATCACTTTGATACGTGGCCTCCGACACAGTTGGGAAATAAGAAACAGTTGTGTCTTAACTCATGTAATTAGATTTTTGTGAATATCAGTAGCGTGACAAGATAATGTAATGTTCGTAAATTTGATACATTAACCCCCGACTTATTAGAATGTTATACTGGACATGAATTTAGTCATCGAGTGAAGATATCGGTGAGACGAGGGTTAAATTAATACTTTGCATGCATTGATCATGTATTCTTGTTTAACAGTGACTGTATCAGTAGGGTTCCGCCTATATGTATCGAGGGGTATGCGTGCGTCCAAGTGACTACGTAAAAAAATTTTAAAAGCTTAAAATTTTAAGCTCTACATTTGCCTTTCAGTGACCTCGATGTTCCTCCGTTTAAGCGTCGGTAATAAGTTCACTTATTTTCTGAGTACTCTCGGGATTCCTACGTTTAAACACCGGTAATGAGTGATCTAAATGAATACATCACAAATATCTGCCTCATGCAGGGATATATGGTCGTGTAGTTTATTGTGTTTGATATTATTGTATAGTAGTTCATATTAATATGTAATACCGAGTCGCATAATTTTCATACAAATAATATAATTATACAACACAATCTTGTCCAATTCCCCTGGAAGTTCCATCAAACTGACACCTTATTTTTATGAAATGAAATAAAATTTATTTGATTAATGTGTACTCATTAGCTGAGCTGTCAAACCACGCTTTACATGAAACAGTAGCCTAATGGTCTGAGACTATAATGTAATGTAATGACTTGAATTATATAAAATTAACACCTAACAGTATACAGGTAATACAGATCGATGTCCGATGTCAGATATAATTATGTACATTTACTTTTTCTTTCCTAGACAGTTGGTATATCTATTCGATAATCAATCGCTGATGCAGCAGATCTCGAGAGAGTTCTGCCTAGATAAGCAAATATCACGAGATACCTTATCAACAAATCACGAAAAGTCTTGCGTGGGTGTATCCAGGATTGTGCTGTCTAAATCTATACACAGATCTATACACATTAAAGGCAGCGGGTTAGAATCCACAGAATGGAAATGTTATAATCCTACAAAAATCACATTTAATCCTTGAAAAATGCTTGGATAGAGACGCTCATATGGATGTCCACTCGATTGAAAGATTCTTCTTTGGTCTATTTTCAATCTCTCCATAAAATTTCACGAAAATCCATTCATAACTTATTTGCATAAAGTTGGTTATAGACAGATGCTAGCAAAAATATAATCTCTTTTCGTTGGCGGATATAATTATACATTCGGAATTGTTATGTGGCTGATTTTTGTGGTGTTTCCATATTATATATAAATGCACAGGAGAAAGCTTGCCCCTGCAGCTCAGTTGGTAGAACACCAGACCGGTTATCTGGAGTTCGTGGGCTCAAGTCCCATCAGAGGTATAGGTTTTTTCTGTGTATTCCTCTCCAGCTATTTATAGAACCACATTGGCTACCCCTATTACCATCACATTAATATGGAAATGCCGCTAAAATCAGCCAATCAAATTGTTGTCCATCCTATAGCTCAATCGGTAGAGTACCAGACCGGTTATGTGGAGGACGTGGGCTTGAGTCCATCAGAGGTATAGGTTTTTTCTGTATATTTCTCTCACGCTATTCAAAGGACCACATTGGCTCCCCTTATTACCATCACGTTAAATGAGATAAATATACAAGGGGCATTTACCGATCAGTCATGAGCGTGTTGTAACATGCAAATATAGCGTCTATTATTTATGCGGCTCTAAATTGACTTAAGGTATTTTGACATGGATGGCACAGTTAAACGCCTTTTACTGATGTTTTTTGTGAACAATGCTTCGTGTTATCAGCGAATTACTTGTGGCTCCAGAATAATACAATGTAATAAATACATGTGTATTCACTTAACTATCAAGTATACTTTAAAAACACTAATAGAAAATATTTATGAACTGCCAGTTGCAACGTGATCATTCATCGACTTCAACTGCACTATTTAATCACCTGTTTGAAGCTCTTCAGCAATGTAATCAAAATCCATAATCGCAGGATTATGCAATAGGCAATAGGCAAAACCATTTAAATCATTTTGCATTTTGCTGAAAAGCCCATTCAACTAAACCACGGGACAAAATACTGACAAGACCTCAATGTTACTTTGACATACATGTGATATTGTACCTACATTATACAATATTTGTTGATCTGTTTTTCACACTATTTTCAAATAAATCATGTTATTTTACGTGAGATATGCGTTTTTGTATATATTATGTGGAAGATAATGTTTACATTTAATGTGGGGCCTCATGAATTTTAGGGCATTTGACAATTGTACAAGAGTTTTGTAAAAATCAATCTAACATAGTAATATAGCACGCTAAAATTTTGAAAGATTTCCTCATGCGATCTTGGTTTAAATTATCTGAAATGAAAAGGCACGCTTTGATGCTTTACTGTTTATTAAATCAACCCACCAATATATGTAGCAATTAACCCAACATTATTAGCAGTTGTGACCTTCCAGATATTTAAATTGATAGAGGTGTTTTAGGAAATACTAATGTCTTGGCACTGCCCCCTCTTTGTTTAGAAGGAGAAACAGTTATGGCATTGCAGTTGGTCAAGTTGGACCTGTGTAATTCCCAACTGAACAAAGCAGAAATGACACCCAACAGGTATCGTAAAACGTAGCAATATAGTACCAAGGAAACCAAGAGGGCTTTAGGAAACAATAAATGCACCACTCAGCAGGCAAGAACCAGTGAAAAATTTCATTACCTGTATTTATTAACGTGCATGATCAAACCAATGTCATTATAAACTCGCCAATTGTGAATAACCTATGTCCATGGTGTAATCATTAATTAACTTCACTAGACTATGCTTATGAATGATTTACAAGATACACCGATGGCATTGTCCCATATGTTATGCCTCACGTTTAAGTGGAGGGATATACCTGTGCATGGTTACTGGCTCACTGCTCATCTCGCTGCCCTGTGATGTTTCCTTAGTAATGGACATTGGCTATCGAATAAGCCAAATTATTACCGATACGTGACATTGAGTCCGATTATGAGTTGTCACACCAGTAATTATAAGGTATGGATGGGTCTACAGTCGACACTGCATGGGAATAGGCATTCGTGGGATTACCGGATTTCGCCACTTTGAGTTACTTTGGGTTGTTGTACCAAAATGGCCGTCTTAAATGTCATAACACAGTGTGGAATGCGTGAGTAAGTAACTAATAAATAACATTTACGTATAATTATAATTTATCTTCATTAAATTTGGAATTTACTGTTTATTAAATATTTACACATTATTTAGCATTATCATCAGCAAAGAGTGCCAATATCCAACGCAAAATTCACTGCGACCCAACAATCAATCGCAATTCTTAATTCCCAAATTCACAATGTGAAACTGAATCGTGAATGTTATTGCCTGTCGTATTACTAGTTAGTCATCTCAGGCTCATTTTTTATCATTGTATTAGTTGATAATCTGTTATCTGCCGTTGCATTTTCAGGTTCCCTCTAACACTAATTACCTACTACTAATTATACTAAGTCGTCCCTATTAAAATCTGAAAAAGTTAGGCAAGTCTGGTGTTCCCAAGGGACTGTCCTGGGGCCGCTAATGTTTCAATGTACATCGACATCAGCTGTAATCTCAATTCTGATTCCAAAGGTTTTGCCGCCGACACTCTCCAATATAGAAAAATCAGAATTCCAAAGGATATAGACATACTCCAAGCTCTAAAAAGCTAAGTAATTGGGCTCTAACATGGCAAATGTCCCTTTAGCAATAAAAAATGTCGTGCACTAAAATTCTACTATGGAAGCAATCCAAAGTTAAAAGATCAGTACACCATGGGTAGTGAAATTCTTACAGAAGTTGACCACCACCCATAATTAGGAAAAGAACTAGATAGCCGCTTTCAGTGACATGAGATACCGGTAACCCCACAAATAATATAACAGATAAAGCATGAAAATCCCTAGGTTTTATCAAATATGAAATTTGCGGAACTTCCCTGACAAAATTAGGGAACAAGCATTCACAAGCATTGTAAGACCACAGCTAGAGTATGCATCTTCTGTATAGGACCCTTATCAAACTAATTATATTCAGCAAATAGCGGACATCCAAAGAAATGCACAGACAAAACCCCTTCCTCTGATGGACTCGAACACATGACCTCCAGAAAACCAGTCTGGTGCTCTACCACCTGAGCTACAGGAGCACGCATTCCTGCACATTTAGTTGTTGAGAACCGCTGATATTTAAAGTCCGTATATCATGCCATATTTAAAGTCCGTATATCATGCCATATTTAAAGTCCGTATATCATGCCAGCGATATACACATATCTGTAACAAGCATGATGGACCGTAAATTGATTGGCTGTTTTTTGCGGGGTTTTCTATAGTAAAAAAAGCTAGTCATTTTTGAAAACTTCAGTTGAAAACCAGACAGAGTAACATCACTGCTCAAGGACCTAAAATAGCAACCCCTGGAAAAACGTGGACATATAGCCAGACTAACATTGATGCACTGGATAATCAACAGTCCCCCTTATGTCCTCAACAAAATACGCATGACTAGACATCAGCAAAATGAGATACACCCTCAGATAAACGCATACAAATTTAGCTTTTACCCTCGTATGGTCAAACAATGTAATAATACCGACAACTCTATAATACAGAACGATAGCTCAGACAGGTTTAAAGAGCTTATAATGGCCAGTATCAATTGCCTAGCAACAGGCGGTTATTTCCCACTGAACCGGGACTACTCATCCCCGCGATGGACCCGCTAGTCCTCTAGGGATTATCATGGTTGATGTACATGTAGATGTCCTGTGCTAATTATAGGTCGTAGGCGCTGTTCTTCAATTCTAGTCTCTAGTTTAATTTCATGCGAATTTTTGCCAACAATGTTGCCCACCTGAGTGTGGTACGGCCAAGACATCTATATAGGTTCTTTGGCTCCCGTTATTTGTGACGTACATCATAGGTCACATAAAATAATGTTTGGCGCAGTGAACTAGTGCGATCCGGGTTACGATTAGGCTTGGCGTTATCGTATCTACTGTCTACTCAGATCTTCGGTTACTATATTGAATCACACAAGTGCACTGCGCCTGATGTTTTTAGAATTTCTAAAATTGTTTTATTTTTCCACACATGATTATAGTCATAGGATATGTGATGTATTAGTCTTGTGGTATAATAACAAAAATAAAAGGTTATAACTCATAAGCTCACTAAGACAATCATCAACACCGCCTTTCATATACAAATGGTTGTTAATTACCTAAAGTTTCTCTCAGTGCGAATGAATTATTCAGTTATTATTGTTAGTAGATCATAAAATTTGCTCTCGACTGGTCGTCACAACTTGTAATCAGTCCCAACACATTTTTCTTTCGCTTCAAATTTCCCGACCATATCACTTTTCTATTCCAGTTGAAGTTAATAAACGCAGTACAATTATCACAACTTTTGAATTTTTTTCATTTTTTTTACAGCATTGTACATTGAAAGCTATGGCGACAGAATTACAGTACACCTGTGTTCTGTGCGGCCAGGAGTGTTTATCAGAATCGGCAATGAAACGGCATATCGACTGTGAACATTTGACGTCGCAATGTTGCCCCATCTGTGACGTTAACTGCGATTCAGTGGATAGCCTGAACAGACACATCAATATCGGTCATCGTGATATATTTACGCCGGAAAAACGAAAATCTAATAGCGCGATCAGTAACGAAATGACGGTTAATTTACCCACACCCGTTTCGAGGAGCCGGTCGGATATCATGGATGACATCGTCACATATACACCAGATAGTGCATTAATTAGGTCGCTCGATTTTAGTGCTCCGCAGCGTAAATTAAAGGTGAACAAAGAAACGCAGACCTGTGATGTTATAGTGTACGATCCACCAATGTGTCTTGGGGGTAGCGTGGAAGCATCCAATGCTGAATACGATTGTCCGATTTGTGAGTATAAAGTGAACGTCAAATGTAAGATCCGGGAACATATTTACTGTAGCCATTTTGAATGCGAAGCCGTAGTGTCCGACGATACGAAAACGGATCAATACGCCGATTATCATTGTAATTACGTCGCGATTCCGGACATTGGTGATCGAGACGCTCTCTGTGATCCTAGTCAAGCAAGCCTCGTAGATGCATCAGATAATACGTACGATGGACGTGACATAGGTGTCAATGCCGGGGTTCGCGATGGTGATGCTTCAAGCCGTACGCATCGCGCGGGTATCAAGAAACTCGACGCCGCTTCTCAGGATGATGACAGGATGCGTAATACAGACAGTAGGCATCATACGGCTGTAAACGCTATCACCGGCGGTGCTTCGAATCCCGAATCACGTCACATCTATGAGAATGTCGATAGCGTCCGTATTCCCGATCCTGAGGTGAAATTCTTGTTTGAAGTGTCTGTAAATTAATGTAGCTGTCATATACACTATGTTTGACATTATTCAGAAACGTTGAATATTGATGAACCTGGCACTGAATATTGATGAATCTAGCTACTGTATATTGATTAATCTAGCCGCTAAATATCCATGAATCTAGCCGCTGAATATTGATGAACCTAGCCACCAAATATTGATGAAATTTTCCACTGAATATTGATGAAATTAGCCACTGAATATTGATGAACCTAGCCACTTAACATTGATGAACTTAGCCACTGAATATTGATATACCTAGCCACTGAATATTGATGAACCTAGCCACTGAATATTGATGAACCTAGCCACTTAACATTGATGAACTTAGCCACTGAATATTGATAAACCTAGCCACTGAATATTGATGAACCTAGCCACTGAATATTGGTGAATCAAACACTGAATATTGATGAATCTAGCCACTGAACATTGATAAATCTAGCCAATGAATATTGATAAACCTAGCTTGTCTATTGTCTGTTTTGTGGGGCTATTATTTTTATGTGCATAACACAAGTTTTATGTTTCGCACTGTAAGTGGGCAAGATAGCATAAAATCTTGGTAATGTTTGTTGTTTCATCTGGGTTACACTAATCTATGTAAAATGTAATTGAACATATATCACGAGTGATATTGGGGAATATTGCAATCCTGAAATCCTGAGGAGATTCACCACCAGGGAAAAGACATGCCCGTCCATCAATCCTAAATATTTAGAATTGTGATATAATTAAATTAAAATGCAATATCATATATGAAATGTTTGCGACAGCTATTCAACGCATATACAATACCTTAAACACTCGCATATCATTCGTCAAACAGAATATTAAACATCTACCGATTTTAGAGGTAGGTTTATTACGGCAAGCAGGGCTAAATACATGCTGTGGATCATCGCAGAAAAGTCGACTGCGCGGTTACAGACCTTGCTTAAGAGCCCAGTGCTCTTACCACTCGCCTAAAAATAATTGGTTATAAAGGATAAGGACAAGGCGAGGTTTTGGTGCTACTTTATAAATGTCAGTCACACGTACAACATCTCCCCGTTACAACCATAATATATTTTTTATAATAAACCATTTCACGACGAATCTTTCTCGATATTCAAGCACGAAAATCTTACTCATCACCTATCGTGGGAGGCGCGGGAAAGAATCCCCGGTTTAAGCCAATTCGAACTCGCAACCTCTCGCATGAAAGGCAACACTTCTGACCGCCGCACCACTGGTGCCAACATCATGGTTATTTTTGTTTACCGCCATAATCGCCTCTCAAAGTCGTGTTCAATGGCCGAGTATGATGAAATCGCTATTATTATTAAGGTGATTATCATCAATGTCGCCGAGACGCCCCGGGGTAAAACGGCAAAGACACGGGACACTCAGCACACTTTCCAGTCATCGTCGTCGGCAGCAGCGAGACACCAGTTGTACGATTGTCCGTTCTGTGGTAACAAATACGACACGCTGTCATCGGTCGAGGTCCATATAGATCGAGTTCACCCCGACGCGCTTGCGTCCGGTCACTATAACCCCACCGCGGCATCTCACCCCCACACTTGTCCCATGTGTGGTCTGAACTGCGACGATGTAGCCACGATGACGCAGCACGTGAACACTCACTTCGATGCCTCGCCGTCTCATTCGACTTCCCACGCTGCTGTTTCCTCACTTGATGCCAAGACCGGTATTTGTTAGTTTGAGATATTCACCGTTCGAACTTTGAGGTATTTGTTAGCTTGAGATATTCACCCTTCAGACTTTGGGGCATCTGTTAGCTTGAGATATTCACCGTTCGAACTTTGAGGTATTTTTTAGCTTCAGATATTCACCCTCTGGATTTTAAGGTATTTGTTAGCTTGAGATATTCACTCTTAGGACTTTGAGGTATTTGTTAGCTTGAGATATTCACCCTTAGGACTTTGAGGTATTTGTTAGCTTGAGATATTCACCCTTAGGACTTTGAGGTATTTGTTGGCTTGAGATATCCACCATTCGGACTTTCAGGTATTTGTTAGCTTGAGATATTCACCTTTTAGACTTTCAGGTATTTGTTAGCTTGAGATATTCACCTTTTGGACTTTCAGGTATTTGTTAGCTTGAGATATTCACCTT
>WURV02222516.1:0-10372 GCA_011762755.2 Epimenia babai | reverse complement strand
GATTCTTGTTTACAGGAAGTAATATCATGTGACCGCTATCAGTCACGCTATTCGCCCGAGAAGTTATGTCAATCAAGTCTGTGGAAAGGTTAATTGCGTTGTCGTCTTCGTCGTTAGTAAATAAAATATGTGCTTCTTGTTCAGTAAGACATTCGTCGTAAATGTCCTCGTCTTCGTCGCAGTCATTGATCTCGGGGTCTTGCGTCGTTGCCGTTGATGATGCGATCATATCTTTGTATACAATTAGTGTCCGCTACAATTCCTAACATATACAGTAAAAACAACACAAGCTATCAAACCGCTATGTTATACGCAGACCTGTCTATCATGCGAAATGCTACCTGGCACCTGCGGACGACGATGTGATTTGAAATAATTATAGTCTCGCTTAGAAGACCACTCCCACTTTGAATCTAAGTTTTTGGTGAAAAAAGTCATCTTGTAAGTGAGTATATACGGTATGTATATATAATATATCGACTGATGAAATCTATGGAAGTATATTTAATGAATCGGTACTTAATAGCCTAGCTGTTAAACGCATTTGACATGTCTAAAAACTGTGAATAGCCTATGCCTGTAATGGAGTCATTGATCTACTTATGACATTAGGTTATATATAATATGGCTGTAGTACACATACGGGCTGCGTCGGGTAGTGGGATGGAAAAAATAACTACGAAAATTGGCAAAGTTAGCATAATGAGTACAAGCTGGGACGATCAGAGCACGAGGAAAAGATGTGGGTTATCTTTTAAAAAGGTAAAATAAAACATTTATAGACCGCAAGTATCAGCCAATAAAGGTTTACAGTGAAATGTTCTTGGCAACTATTCAGTGCATATACAATACCTTTGACACTCGCATATCACACCACCAAATATAATATCAAGCATCTACCCATTTTGGGGATGGGTTTACTTAAGCAAATGGGGATAAATGACTTGCTTGAAAAGTCGACTGGTGCGATGCGAACATTTATTAAGGTAACAGAGTTAGTCCGCATCTTGCTGGTTGGGTAAATATATTGCGAAGGGTCGCGCAACGTCGCTGTTGGATTTGGTATGTCAGTTGTTCGCAGTTGAGTTATAAACTGGTGTGCATCAATCATTGACTGGTTGCGACAAAAGATACCTGCGGTGGTCCAATGTGAATACTAATGGTTCGTTCGGACGAAGATAACTGACGATTTATGTTTTTACTTTCAACTCCGGCATTCAAGAGAGGTGACCATGCTGTAGCATGTATTGAATGAATATTCTTGATTGTGAAAATCTGCTATAAAGCTAGGATGGGCGTTAATATATATGATATAACAGTATATCAGTTATGTATAGCGTTTTTTAATCATCCACGTGCATAATATTCATGTTCATGTAGCCAAATGAACACATCACTTCTGCGGCTATACCGGTAATGCGATATTTGATATGTAAATGAAGATGAGGGCAAGTTTGCCACAATGTAATATTCCCAAAATGGTCCGGGATATGGATGCCAAAGCTTCCCATTTGTTTCTGCTTCCTTTTTAATACCTTCGTTGTATACTTTCTTACAATTTTCAGATTGATTTTCATTGTAACAGCTTTAGATCGATTGGAATTAATGGACACGAATTGCCTTTATTAATGCCCGCAGTCCAAACATCCCGAAGGACATGCTGTCCCAGACGGGGGCGGTGTTCCACGTGTCCATTCTTGACCACGACCACTTTGGTACCGATGATTTCGCCGGAGAAGTCTTCATCCATCTGAACCAAATCTCGTCAATCGAGATGCACGAACACGTCGATACGTTACCTGTGCTGATCTTGCCGCTCAAGCGACCCATCAACCAGGCTGGCCCGTTCCAGGTATACTCGAGCGTGTAATATGTACTCGGTTGTCTGCCGGCCTTTTTTTGCGAGACATTAACATTTGATGCGCGAATTCTTTGTATATGAATATATACAAAGATATTTGTACGTATATATATTTCCATCGAATGGAGATGCACAATGATAAACATTTTCTTAAGTAACAAATTACAGAGATGTGGAGTGCTGTATCAAAAAATATATAGAATGGAGAGGCAAGACCATGTCAAATGAGATTACAATTAACTCAAGCTTTCATATATCAAGTAACATAGTCAGGTAGTTTACCAGGTGAGACCTTGTGGAATGAAATTAAGATTTAACTAGAGCTTTCGTATATGATGTATCCATTGTCTGGTGTTTTTTCATACACCCATTTTCATTCAGTTTATGACATCTGAAAGCATAGGTCTTTCATTGCACCATTTGTTTAATATACCATGCAGCTTGTCGCGCATAATGTTACAAAATCTTCTGACAATATACTCTGTATATATAAACGTTGCGGGTGTATATTTTAACTTGTATATTGTATGGATATTGTACGCTGATTTGTAGATACTACGAGAGAGAATCCAGTGGGATAAGCTCGCAAAGAGGGTGGTTGCAGAGCGTGTCAAGGTCATAGAGAATCGCATGGATCGTACGGACTCACCGGCGTCGCCTCGTAAATCCTTCCTGTCCTTCTTCAGCTCACTGTTCAGCTGACGGTGGCCATCGTTGTTGGATGGTGATCGCGCTCATACATCCAACAACTGCGACGAACTGGGCAGCATTATCCATCGTCGAAATTACGACGTTTCGATGCAAGAGCTGAAGACTGACGGTATCGAGCAAGATGAAGTTCGAGAGGTTGACGCATTGATTCGCGATAATTCTGGATCGTCGAAGCCGCCCGTGGAAGAGAACTATGGACGAAACGCGTGGAGTTGGTCGGAAATGTTTCGCGGCGGCCGAGATAGATCGGCCAGCGACGAACTTCTCGTGCAGAATCGGTCGAGAAGTCTCAGATATAAATGCGAAAAGTTCACGACAAAACTCAAACAAAACAACACGACAGTGTCCGGTGATGCATCTTTGAAAAAAGAGACGCGTAACTGGATGTCATCGTTCAGAATGTGTAATCCGAACGCTTGTATGATGTCAAACGCCATCTACGGGAGCGTCGATGACATTGATAAGGCCGTTTTGTTGGCGCGCGCAGAAACAACCAAACCGCTTGACACGTGACATGGAGAGAGCATCCATCTCGACTCATCTGCCATATTCTGTCATTTTATAACTTTGAATTTATTTAATCAAAGCGGTTCTCTTACATCAATCACGAGAATAATTTATAAGATTGTTCTCCCGCATTAGATACGCCGCATCATCGCGAGAATTTTGTAACAAACTTCCATAAAAACCAAGTCACCGGTGGCGTCATGTCAAATCCTGTAATCTCTGTATATTTTCATGTTATTACATCTTAGAAACATTCCTGGGATCTCTGTATATTTTTGAAAATTTTATTTTCAGCGTTTTTTTGAAGTTTTAAAGCATGTGTACGTTGAATTCGTGTTTTTTATTCTATTATTTTATATTTAGTGACTTAACTTTGTAAATAATATTATTTTAAGAAATTTATAGCAATAGAGCTGTGCATTTTGCGAGTTTGCATTATGTTTTACGTTGTTAATTGATCTGTACAGGCTACTGTAGTTTATCATTTATGAAGTTTATTATGGATGTACATTGTTTGTTTGTCTTTACTTCCTATATAGGTCATATACATTATATCCATGTTAAATCGCCAATTACATTTCAGTTATTTGATTTAAAAATATAGTCTTTTGTAACTCGCCGACCGAATTATGAGGTTGCAGAAAATAGCATGATTTATGCTTGGAGGTTTCCATCTTGCAAAAATAAATCTTTGATAAAACATTGGACAAAAGATGGAAACATGCTTGGCATACGCCACATTTAATAGTTACACAACTTTTATTAATGAGAATTAGACTTTCATTCGTTATTAATTAATTTTCTCTCAAATTTATTGTCACTTATTATGGACATTGTAACCCTTCAATGGGTAGAAAGGAACCCTCCGCGCACCTGACGTGCAATTATAGGGTACCGTTTTACGATAATATATTACATTTATGTGGATATTGTTTTACTTGCTTTTGAGCTGGCTTAAAAGTCATTTATATATCATAGTGTGTGAACATCAATATACAATTGTTTTGTATGTTTTATTAGTAAAATACTTTTTCTGCAATAATTAAGCTATTATTTATTTAGAATAAAGGACATTTGTTGCGTGTGAAACGTTGTTGGTTTTTAGGATGATTTATTGCAATATGTAGGTGCATAGGGTGCACTGCTAATACTGTATCGACTAGCGCAAGAAATTGCGGCAAGAAATATCGCAGTGTAAATGCCTTATAAAATTGCTACCTTATATATATTTTCCATGTAGACATCAAAATAGTGTGTGTTTATAAGGATGAAAGAAAAAACATGATGGGAAAAAATGGAAACGCCTTTTGAGTCTAATTGAAGTCAGGCGGCAGTGATATAAATGAAAATACGCCCGCGTTCGCCCGACGCGGTACAACGGGGTGAATCGTCTGGGCAAATTGTCTAGCCCGCGTGAGCTAGGTCGAATCGCGCGACCCTGAAGGTGAATGAGGCTGGTCAATGAGTTCAAAGACAGTAAGACACTTGTGCAGGGCGGCCATTGCAACAACTCACTTGCGGCCGACTGGGTCATTGTCATGGTGATACAAGACTTCTATTGTCATTTTCCATGGTGTTTTGTCATGATGGCTTAACGTACCTTACTCAGCATGTCAGCGTAGTACTCCCTGTTAGTAGCCTAGTATGACCCAGAATTTTACGAACTCGCTCCTCAGATATGTTCACCTCAGAAGTTATCTGACAGAGAGTTAGTCGTCTATCACCCGTCACTACCCCCTGTACATGCTCGATATTTTCTTCGCTCATTGAGGTTGACAGCCTTCCAGACCTCGGGCCATCAAGACCCTCCCTGCCTCGCTTGAACTCAGCAACCCACTTTTGTACTGGGGATAACGCAAGGGCATCATCTCTTAGTGTAGCCACCATATCAGCATTAATACTTTTTTAGGGTAAACACTTCATATTCAAATACTTGATAACACCACGAACTTATGTGCAGTTTCATTTTTATAGCTTGGGTCTATCATGGGCGGCCAATGAATTTTTCAAGTGACCCTTGTATTGTAAAAAGGTTATCTAGCAAGCTAGCTGCGCCATCGATTTTACAATGCAGTATTTTAAGGTCACACGTTCGACACCAGGAAAGTGGATGATAACAGAGCGCTCTCACATCAAAATTAAAATTAATTATTACACTGTATTTGCACTATTTATTGTACATGAAACGAGTTGGATATCCACGAACTGCTATTAGCATCACGTTCAAGTCATGACACGCTCCCGCGTCAAGCCGAATCAACGTCTGCGCGCCACAAAAAACAGGCGAATGTTTGTGATACAGTAAGCCAATGAAAATTAAGGATGAAACTCGGGTAAAACGAAAAACGGTATTGCTGAATAGTGACTGGTGAGTCACTTAGTTTGGGTTTGTTCTGACGTATTCCTTATCAACATTAAATAATGAAGTTAATTAATGTAGGTAAATTGTCATTTTTCAGATCAAAAGTTTTTTAGAAATATGTCATCGGCTCGTACAGTCATAACGCAACACGTAGCACCTGATCGCGTGATTAGTAAATTTCCACAGGTATGTACTTTCTTCGAGTGTTTGATATTGAATTATCTCCCTTGTACTAAATTGAGAATCAAAAAATTAATTATATTTAATGCGAAAACTTCTTAAAGTTTAACCTATTACAGACAAACATGTAATAAGATTGACTTACCATCATAAAAGTCGTTATATATGATTAGGTATAAAAAGGATTACAATATAATTTTAAATATGATAAAATATCAACGATCGTCTCGCCCGGCGTTGACCACTGGTGACTGAATGGGCTTCAAAATTTGCCGATTTCATTAGCTATACACACCGAGAATTAGAGATAGGCCGTGTGTTAAGTGTTAACCAATATTTACAACAATGCCAAATTAAAAATACACTATTACTATCAAAGTAGCGAAAATATGATTCTAATTAAATATCCACACATAATTATTACTGAGACAACAATCAGTAAAAAATGACCTAAGTATAAAATAATCACTGTATTAATTTAATACAGATTAGAACAGCGCAGCGTATTTCCTCCGTCTATCAATTAGTAGCCTAGTAGTACTAGTCTATTACCTATACTAACATTAAGTGAGACTGCAATGTATCTCAGCTAGACTAGCTTTCCAAATGACCTTTGCAGGTAGTACTGAAGAAATATGCAAATAAAACAGTTTCATACTCTTTTCTATTGCAAATTATTGGTTCTTACATCCAGGCACATCATCCTGATGGAACGCCTTACAAGAAACTCAATTTCCATGCTCGTGTTAAGGGAGCATGTTCTGAACACCGCACAGGAACTGTCGGGTATGTTGAAGTTCATGTACAAAAGTTTACATTGTCTTTACATTGTTAACATAAAGTTTACTTACAAAAGTTTACATTGTCTTTACATCGTTTACATAAAGTTTACTTACAAAAGTTTACATTGTCTTTACATTGTTTACATAATGTTTACTTACATAGTTTACATTGTCTTTACATTGTTTACATAAAGTTTACTTACAAAAGTTTACATTGTCTTTACATTGTTTACATGATGTTCACTTATATAGTTTACATTGTCAAATGCTTGATAACTTCCAGCATTAATTGCCAGAGGATGTATCTGCTGCCTTTACATCTCCGTTATTCATTGGCTGCCTGTCACTAACTCACTACCGACTTGCATACCTTCCTGTAGTATTCTACAGTTTACCACAACATTTAGGGCATAAATTCATTTTCACATTGATATATCTGCTTAGTGTGCTATTTGCATTAATTAGCTGTATATATGAGACCCACCATGTCAAAAACAGTCCGAAGTCTCAATTTGTCAATTAAGTAGTTTACACATGTCTGGATAGAGAATGAGAGCAGCTTTCCAACGCTACTAAAATCATAATAATCCACAAAGACGTAACAATAATATCGGCAAATATACGTCATAGTGGAGAAACTTAATATTGAGAAAACAACGACCAAACATTGTCACACAGTTTAAACTGGTAATAATACGACATTTTAAGCATATTTCACGCAGAAAAATATATTTTTATGAATGTTTAATGACTGAAGTACCCTAAAATAGAAAAAACCAAAAGTCCATTTTTTCATGTTGTAATTATTAGCATTTTACTGATTTGGGGATTTCCCGACTTTCGACTGATTTTGACATGGTGGGTCTCATATAGATCTGTACCAGTTATCATGCGGTAAGAAGTGCAGCCATTTATGGTATACCAAGTTGATTTTGAACTGTATTACTTGTATTTCTAGCTAATCATAGTAACCGTATATTCTTAAAATGTCTTTTGATAGCCGTGTGTTAAAAGGGCACCATAAATCAATAAAATTTCATTTCATTCATTTCATGAGATGGGATGAAAGTTCGAACCCGCACAGATCTGGATATTTCCCTGCCTTCCCTGACAGGAAATGAGCGAGATTTTTGTACCGAGAATCCTCTGAAGGATTTCTTGTGAAGTGTGTTGTAAAATTTCTTAAGGCTATAACAAGGCAAGATTTTCAGCGCGGCTGACATTTACTACCATTAACCCTCAGCACTCTGTGGTCATAGAACTGTATTGCTATAGTCATGTGATGTACAGATATCAGTGTGGTAAGGGTTAATCACCCTTGACATCAAAACATCTCCCACTGTAAACATCTTCAAATCCAAACTAAAAACTCTCCTCTTCACTCGTACTTACAGATTGACTTCCTGCACAGTTCGATACGTGTTCTTAATTCACATTGTGTTACATATTTACATTTAATTCTTCATAATTCAAAGTCATCACCGTAAGTATGTGTATATTGTACAAGTTTTTACTAATTTAAAACCACCACTAGGCATTGCAGTACATAATTTCATTAGGTGATGTTTTTTATGGTAGTAACATTGTAAAGTGTTGTCTTGTCATTTTTGATCAAGGCATAATTCGGCATTCTAAATAATGCTTTATTATTAATATTATTATTTATGATTTTGCCATATTGAAAATAACAGTTTTGTTACATTATATATTATATTATATCGTTGCCATGTATCATTATATATCTTTGTTCTTAACGGATAATCAAATTAAACCAACTTTATAGCGGTGACAGGGTAAAAGTTGCCGTGTCTAGGTATAATTATCAGTCATCCAGTAGCTGTTTGTGAACATCGGGGGTTTTTTACCAGGCTTATTTGTCACTTATTGTATGTAGGTGGAAGAAGCAGAAGAGGCTGTGGCAACCAAAGAAGATGAGTTGGTGCAGCAAGAGCAGAGGTTCCAGGCAGACATAGACGCTGAGATCCAGGCTGCGCAAATGCAGAAGGTCATCCAATCACTTATCTATAGTCTCAAAAAACTTCACATTCTTTATGGGAATACAGCGCAAATTGGGGTGACAATTGGTAATTGTCACTTCAGTCACTTGTGATGTTTATGTACAAAGCTTAGTAATGCCGCTTGTTGAATGACTTTACCACAGGTCATTAGGAAAAGATAACTGTGTACCAGTCACCAGCAAAGTCGTCACATTTTCACATCGCCACTGCATATTTTAAGGGAAATGGCGAGGTTTTTGTGCTACTCTATATTAAATGTCAGTCGCACATACAATATTGCCTTGTTAAATCCCTAAGTATTTTGTATAATAACTGATTTTGAACTCGCAACCTCCCACATGAAAGGCATTAATATGTTGCCACACTGAAATTTCACTCGCATTTGCTAATAGCAACCAGGACACCCTAAATAAAGTGCCCTGCTCATAGCTTGATGAAAGAATAAAATTAGTATTGTATATGACTCAAAGCGTTTCCACTCTGTGGTTCAATGGGCCCATGCTTTATCAATAGTCCTATTATGTTTTCATCATGGTACTCAGGTACCGCTTATTGCCGTGGTCTGCCATTTGGCAGATATTGTCCTTGGATTAGTATCTTTCAGATCTGTTCAGCATCTCGTCATGAGAGCAAAGGGGGTAATTTCTATCGACTTTTATGTGAAAATCTTTTATCTCCATATCTGCTTAGTGCAAAGGTCTGCCATTTTGCAGATATTGTCTGTGTAGGTCTCATTCATATTTGTCAGGGCATCTCTATTTAGGCAGTTAGATGTGATTTCTGACAAGGTTCTTCCACAAATCTGTATAATCTTGATTCAGTATATTGTCAGGTCTCTTTGGCCTCTTGTTTTTGATGTCAGGCGGTCTCCTTGTTACCTGAAACACAAGATGTCACATTTACAAGTTATTGATCAACATATATCTGAGCACAAGGTTGATTCAAAGATTTCTTTGATAATACGGCATGAAAGTCAGTGGTTTTCTGATGTATATGTTGAGTTTAAATACTTTTTATTAGCAAAAAAAACGTAAATTTAAAAAAAAATTTTTCTGCTGCAAGTTGTTTTATTATTCACTGTAGTAATAATATCAAACTCGCGAGTTTTCCTGGCGTTTTACTTTGTGGATGTTCCAATGGTTTATGCAATTATTATAAATGGCAAACGTCGACGACATCTCGTGTGTAGGAGAGAGCAGCAGCACGGACCCAAGTGATTCTAGCGGACTTGGAGCAAGCCCGCGGTGACATCCAGTACCTGCAGCAGATCTTGGGTGAGCGTGATGCCGCGCTGCATGATCAAACGCAGAACAACCTTCTCTCGGATCAGATGATTGGTTAGCGTTTTTCTCAGTGTATACCTTCACTCAAGAAGCTGCATCTGTGGCTTTAAGAAGTGGTTGAATAATTTCACGTTTTACATTATACTTTACTTTTTTTACTTACTGCATTTTGTGTATCCCCGATAGTGTAGCTTTGTATGCTAATCACTTGGGTTTTCTTGATGCTAGACTTCTGCCCTGTCATCTCGCAGAATAAAGATGTGCAGACTAATGAAAAACAACTCCAGTAACTTTGTTTCATACCACTACTTTTATTTATTTGTCATTAATAGCAGTACTGATCATTTTTCTCCAGTGGATAAAACGCTATGATGTTTATACTCTCAGTAATCATCTATTGTAGCCTCACAAGAAGAAGAAATTGGGCGGCTCTACGAAATTTTGGATACACAGAAACGTGAGTTGGAGAAATACCAAGACATGTTGGATGAAATGACAGTTGACCCAACTTATGATGGTATGTATGAGACTGGTGCATCGTAATGTTTTAGCAGTCTGATATTTGGACTAAACATGTTAGATCATCTGGTTTTTAATAATAATAATAATAAATAGGTTATTTATATTCCGCTCTGATTCCATGACCAACATGCTCAAAGAGCGGTTCA
>WURV02222505.1:0-10373 GCA_011762755.2 Epimenia babai | reverse complement strand
TACTGGTTAGAGCGAGGTTTGAACCAGGGACCCCTGGATCCAAAGTCAAGCGCTCTAACCACTACGCCAACTGCCCCTATAATCATAGCTTGGTTGTTGTCATTAATGTAAACAGTCTTTGAATGCGTGGCATTGGTATTAGATATACAAGCACTTCAAAGGCATGAAATCATAGGTTAACCACACTGAAAGGGCAGTGTTTGCGATAGATATATTTACAGTAAAACATCAACTGCTCAACGTCGAGGCGTAGTAGCACGAAAGATATATTCATATACTGTAATATATACAAAATAATTAATACAATCTCATCCAGGTAGCTTATATTTCACAGGTGTTATGGTTGATGAGTTGACTAAGTGGTGTACACCTTACCGGTGGGCCATCGGGACCTCTCTCTCCCTTTGGTCCGTCCGTTCCTCCTATACCTGGTGCTCCTATTTCACCTGCTTTGCCTGGTGCCCCAATTTCACCCCTTGCTCCCTGTTTTGTCGAGGCACATTCGCAGTTACAGAGAGGCTGACGATACATCGGACAAGCATTCTAACGACATGGTCAAGGCTAGAGGAGGTAATATCAGACAGAAACGATGTGAGGACCACACCAGCGCTGACATGTGCAATGATCGTAACAAGAGCATTAACCTAAATTGACAGGGCTATTGGAGGGCTATCATCATCATAGTGGTGTCATCGAAAATTTATATTATCAAAATTTTTATTTCATTTCAAGCCAGAACCGGTGATAATCTCATTTTTAAGCCTTTCGAATACATGTCGTGAGATCTCAAATATGGAGCTAACACTCCAATTCAATGTGTCGATGTCAAAAAAAAACATTCCTTAAATTCAGGGATAAACAGGGTCCATTCAGAGTCAACATCATTTCTGAGGTTAAATGTAGTATCAACAAACGATGAGCAACAAACGACTGATATTGCCCTGTAAGCAGAACTATAAACATAGCATCGATCAATAAGAAGCCAGTAACTGAAAATATCTTTATAGTGTGTACAAAATAAAGTTACCTGTTGTCGGACGATCTGTGCTAATGATAAAAATTGTAAAAGTATAGTAAACATTTCGAAAATATCTAGGAAAAATAAATACATAAATGTCGTTAAATGTATAACTACGCAATGTTACCTTTATTCCCATAATCCCTGTTCTTCCTGGTTGGCCCGTGTATCCGGCTGGTCCATCTTTTCCTTTGGGCCCCATTAATCCCGGTGGGCCTAATGATCCGGGAATGCCAGCTGCACCCTGGTCGCCCCTTCCACCCCTCCGTCCAGCCATTCCATCTGGACCCTAATCCATAAGTAACATAATCGCGATCAGAAACAAAATGTGACAAAAAAATTATGAAAAATCACTCATGCGATGCATGCTATGGATAAACGACGTAAACATGTCTTAGGGCTATATGTAGATGGCTTTGAAGAAACAGGAAGCCAAAGGGGCTCTCTTTAAAATAAGCCATGTTTGGGTTTGGATAGCTAAAAAGTAGCTCTACAACAACCTGAAATCAAGAGAAAAACGAGTTTTCGGACATCGGGTTTACCGGATTGGGAGAACTGAGCAGAATGGGCATAGCATGCTCTATACCCAACCACCCACATATGAAAAACATGAAGGATAACGTAATGGAAAGCGAATGTGAAGTGTAAGGTATATAAAGATGGACAATGGAGGCCTAGATCAAAGATAGATATGGAGGTGAGAGAAAACAGAGGAATAGACTACGAAAAGGAACTGTTGAACTATAGGTGTTGTAGAAATACAGTATGATTTTTGATACGGTAATAAAAAATAGCTAATGGCTAGAGAGAGTGTGATTTAAGAAGGTGTGTGGTACAAACAACAGAGGTGCAATAAAGTGTAAATTAACTTAATAGGTATAAGACCTACGTGAGATATCAAAATCTTCAGAGTCAAAGTCTTTTTTGGAACTTTTAATTAAGAAATATCAGGTATTTTTCAGGTCTACATATGTGTCGTTTTATAGTAAGAATTATGATTTTTTATGGAAGAGGGTAGCATCAAAAAATGTGAAATTTCCAATGATATGTATTTCTGTGAATGTATATTCCAAAAAAAATTTGAGGTTATATGCCGCGATCTAGCCCTTGGGGAAATTTGTTAGCTACAGTCTGGACTATATGTCGTATATATGGGCATAAAAGCAACAATACAATCAAATCAGTATTCGATTTTGCAGTCGTTACTTACCGGTGGTCCAACACCACCCGGCTCTCCCTGGGGACCTCTGTCACCTCGTGGCCCCTACACGGATTGTTTCATCATTTATTCTTCCAATTATAATCCAGTTATAATAAAGATAAGGATAATGATGGTAATGATATCTAGAATAGACATCATCCTTCATGGGTGATATTTGAGCATTGAAATTATTGTATCCTTACTGAATAGCTGCCACATTAATTTATTGTACGAGAACCTGATTCAGCTAACTGAAGGACAACATCTGCTGAATGGCTGACTGCCACGATGAAGGGTTCTCGAGAAAGCTTTTTCAAGTAAAAATACAAAAATCAACGTACTTTATCTCCCCTTACTGCAATGTTAATATCATAACCAAATCTAGAGGAAGACTTGAGCAATAAGTAGTTCTTGAGAAGATAATCTTTTAATAAAAAATACAACATTGGCAGAAGTTATCGCCCCTAGCTGCGATTGCGATACCATGAATAAATCAAGAAGAGACTAACCCACGGACAATATTGACTAAATAGCAGACCTCTGTGATAAGCGGTTCTAGAGAAGATTTTTTAAAGAGAATGGAATGTCAACATTGGATGGACGGATGGACGACGGATGAACTCCGATCAGAAAAGCTCACTAAGCATAAGCTCAGGTGAGCTAATAATGAAGCTTTATTTAGAGCGCTGAATTATCCCTTGTCAATAATGACAAGATGATGTCCACGATACTTTACAATGTTACAATCTAAAAAAAAACTAATGAAATTATGTGCAATTTGAGGAGTGCTGCAATACGTAGTAGTGCTTTTAAACTTGTACAGTATACATATACTTATGGTGATGACTTTGAACTATGAACCACTGTTTGCAGTACATGAATGTTTCTGACAACAGACAGACTTGTGTTTGTGGACAGGTACTCTCTACATATTAAACTTAACTTCTGAATAACGAGCCCTTGACAAACAACAGAGTTCTGTTGTTACAAGGAAAACTATAGTGACTGTGATGCTCTGCCATAAATTAGTAAATGCTTGAATGCACTGGACCTCATGTAATGACTTATTCTTTAGACTTACTGGGAAAAGGTGAACGGTTCAAGCAAAGACATTATTGTTTTTCTCTCCTTTAATCATGAATGTCGAAAGCAATCTCCTTGGAAGCCAAAATTTTTCTATTGGCTATTTAACATCATCCTACATCTTTGCTGGATTGATACAAACTTCTGGAGTGAAAACAAAATGAATTACCTTAGCCCCTCGTGGCCCAGTATCCCCCACTGGACCCTTTCCACCTTGGGGACCCTGAAAAACCCAAGAGCAAATACAGCGACAGCATTCCATCAATCGTTATACAACAAATTTCTATCAAATTTCCTCTAGTTTACTAAATATATTCTACTGCATAGTTTATAGCTGTCAAAAAAACAAAAATTGAAAATTATAACGATTACCGATTAACATCAGCTTTATGTAATTCCGTGTATTCTCTCTTATCAATATACAACATTAAACAAGTTCGTGAAAGAGAATTGAGAAGCACTAGGCACCCACCATTTGGCCAGGGAAGCCTTGTTGGCCGATATTACCCCTGGAACCCCGATCACCGGATTTGCCTATTTTGCCTGGTTCACCCCTTGACCCGGCGTCTCCTCGCTGACCTTTGGCGCCATTCTGACCTTGTGGTCCGGAAGGACCCGCACTTCCTGCTGATCCAGGAGGTCCAGGTCTTCCCGCTGGTCCATCCGGACCTTGATCACCTTGCTCTCCCTGTCGATGTCCCGAATAAATTTGTTTAGCCAGAAACATCACCCTCTCCCCCCATCCTTGCAAAGGTGCTCTGCACTCTCTAGTCTTATGTCTGAAGATGTGCATACCTGCATAAATGTTTTCGTGTGAACATGTGTAATGATAATAAAAATAGTAATATCAGTTGTATTTTCAGTGCCATATTTTACCTTGGTCAATAATGACAAGATGATGCCAACAACACTTCACAATATTACCATGACCTTAAAGAGTAGTATGATCATATAATGCTTAATTCAAGGACTACCACTAGGCCTTATAATAATTAAAACAATATTAGTCAATAATATATGTGAGTTTAGCGAAAATTGGGAAATGACGTAAGACAAAATTTGCAACCCATATGTAGAAGTACACATTGTGATAGATGTTCATAAAACACAATGTTCATAAAATTTGAAGTTCACAAGATGTATGAATGATGTTGAAAGCATAAATCAGTCATACAAACGATACATATATTACAAATATTTTTCCAATGTTGTGTATAAGCACAAGTTAAAAGAAAAGTTTTGATCTGAAGGTGTTGTGGGTGCGGGTCAGGTGAAAGTCAAATGGGAGAAAGTTGAAGAGTTCAACGGAGTTAAGAGAGACAGTATGCTCACTGAAGTGGATGCCTTTTAATTTTAGAACAAGTCTCATTGGTGTTGGCTGTCTCGTGTCCCGAACTGTTGACTGTCTCATGTCTCCAGCTGACGTTGACTGTGTGATGTCTCTAGTTGACGTTGACTGTCTCATGTCTCTAGCTGACATTGACTGTCTCGAGTCTCTAGCTGACGTTGAGTGTCTCATGTCTCTAGCTGACGTTGAGTGTCTCATGTCTCTAGCTGACATTGACTGTCTAGAGTCTCTAGCTGATGCTGAGTGTCTCATGTCTCTAGCTGACATTGACTGTCTCGAGTCTCTAGCTGATGCTGAGTGTCTCATGTCTCTAGCTGACATTGACTGTCTAGAGTCTCTAGCTGATGCTGAGTGTCTCGTGTCTCTAGCTGACATTGACTGTCTCACGTCTCTAGCTGACGTTGAGTGTCTCGTGTCTCTAGCTGATGTTTACTGTCTCGTGTTTCTAGCTGATTTTGACTGTCTCGTGTCTATTTAGCTGATTTTGACTGTATTGTGTCTCTATATAATGTTGACTGTCTCATGTCTCTAGCTGACGTTGACTGTGTCATGTCTCTAGCTGATGTTGACTCTTTCGTGTCTCTAGCTCATGTTTACTGTTTCATGTTTGTAGTGGATGTGGGAATGACTGTGGGATCTCTGAGACACTTCGAAGTGCTATAAGCGAGGCATCTGTAGGCGACAAGTGTGTGTATTATAATGTGTGTGCGTCATCTTAACGGGCTTATCGCAACTTACTTCAGACTAGATCAAGAACAACCCAAATCTATATAATTTTCTATACATTATATTTCTTAACACAACGCAGTATATAAATTATATTACATGTTAATATCATAATGAAAAAACAGCCCAAAAAGCTGTTTTATAGGTATCTTACGATGTATAATTTTTCTATTGAATTCAAAATGCGAATTAATAGAATCTTAGATTGTGAAATTTATATGAAGCACCTTGAATATTAAGTCTTTTAACGCAAGGGAAATGATGGTGCACATTAAATGATTTAAGCAGTCAGTTCAATAAGTCGCCCGCAAGTCAACATTTTATTTCCTGCTATTTTAATACTCTTGGAATCCCTTCATTGTATAGAACTGAGAAACTACGTAAATGACATAAATCACAGTGCCTTACCGTATCTCCCTTACCCCCGGGAGGGCCTGATGGACCACGGTCTCCAGGTGGTCCCTAAAACGGAATGCTACATGTCAACATTCAAAACTGTGATGTAAACTGATGACTGAAAGAGGTAACGGAGAATTTGGAATGACAATCAATCACCACTCAAACAAAAACCAATCAATCGATCACCAATCAATCAATTAATCATCAATCATCCAATCATTAAATCACGATTCAATCAATTACCAATCATACACCAATCAATCAGTCAATCACCAATCATTCAATCAATCACCAATCAACCAGTCAGTACCCAATTATTCAATCAATCAATCACCAATCAAACATCAATCCACTAGCTTTTTGTACCTTCATCAAGAGCCTTTCATCTCGATTCACATACATCAATACATACGTTCGTTTACTGACGCCGTGTACAGAACATTGTAACAAAACCAACCACTTCCCGATAACATTTACAATAATTTAGTAATGCAACAAAAACATTTTGTTATCACATCGACTGAGCCTCCGGACCATCTATAATGACTATATGCAGATGATATCATTTATATTTGCTAATTATGCTTTATATCACATGATGATAAATTCAACTATAGTATAACCAATGTCAAGAGATGTTTAGAGGATAACATCTCTCTCTCTCTCTCTCAAGTTATACCAGAGCTGAACATGAGTGACCATTGTCCATGTATAGAACATCCCAGAGCTGCACATTAATGGCCATTGTCCATATATAGAACATCCCAGAGCTGAACATGAATGACCATTGTCCATCTATAGAACATCCCAGAACTCAACATGAATGACCATTGTCCATAAATAGAACATCCCAGAGCTGAACATGAATGACCATTGTCCATATATAGAACATCCCAGAGCTGAACATGAATGACCATTGTCCATATGTAGAATTCATCCATCAATCCTTATAGAACTCATACCATTTATTATAAATGTCATTGCTAAGGGTGATGTAGATATCATAACAGCAAAAAAAACTTTCAACCATTTATATAATACTTAATTATATTTAGATTATTTTTAAGGGGTAATATCTGGTTCAAATCCCGTTCTAACCAGAATACTAACTGTGGCGTTTTCCGGGCTGAAAGCGCCTTAAACCCCATTGCCCAAGGGGGCCTGGTTAGGCCTTCCAGTGTGGTTCTGTTAGGGCTTTTTCCCTCTGACGTCTGCTGTGCTTCAGATGCTCTATATATGATCTACAATATGATCTCTATGTCGCTTATCTCCCCGCCATGTCGTCATCTCATTGTAAATAACCATTGGCCTTCCATAGACTTAACAGAGTGTGCGACATATGTCCTTCATCTGTAGACATCTGGAACCGGCGACGTGAATGGAAAAAGGTCAATTGTCTGCCCAAACTCAGTTGGTTTTTCCACATTTGCTGTTTTCCCCCATCCGTTATATAAATGAGGCTAATCGAATGGTCATGTTAACCACATAGGCTAGCCTTGTAAAGGGTAATAAATGAAATTGGCCTACACAACGATTACTTCAGTAATCAGTCTATAAATAAAATAAATAAACATCCAAAAGAATAAACTTTCAACCATTTATATAATACTTAATTATTTTTAGAACGTCATCGAAATATCATTACCCGGCGCCCCTGAGGCCCCACCGGTCCCCTCTCGCCCTCTGGGCCACCGATTCCCTGCAAAATCCCGTTATGTGTTAACACCAAGAGAGTCAGTACATTCACATTAATTAAGACACTTGTTTGAATGAAAGAATGTAAATAGCATGTAATGAAACCACAGGAAACAGTAGTTCATATTTTTGTATTGCATTCTTGAAGTATTTTAAAGAAAAGAAGTGTGAAAACATTAACAAATTCAAACGGTGCGTAGGAAATTGGAAGAAAATTTTACTTTTCTAAAAGCCGATTGAGTGGTTGTGCATGTACAAATGCTTTTTCTCTCCAATACTTATTTGTTGTGAGCTGATAGAATAGCATTTTTTTTTTGGGGGGGGGAGGATACTTCCCCATAGTCAAACATCTATCACTGGGAGCTTTTTTCAGCTATTAGCGTGGTTGTCAGTTCATTGAACTGAATTGAGAGGGCACTGCCTCGATGCTTGCTTTAGGTGTAAGAATATCAGCGATGTTATCAGGGAAAAAGTGTCAATATAACGTCTGTTTTAGGGGGTTTTGTTGATGCTTGTTTCTTCTGACATGGCTGTCCTTCAGAACTTGTCCTGATAGATTCGATGGTGCTTTCCCTTTTTGCCATGTCATCATATTGTTACTCAGCAACATTAACAGATATTTCGCAGTGCACTGTGTATACAAAGGCTGTATTGAGGCATTTGGAACCAGTACCATGAATAAACAAATGGCAACCGTTCTCCAGACATGGTGGTTTGTCACTACGCTGTCCTTCCCTACCTTTATAAATGAGGCGAATTTATTTGTCATGTTAAACAGAGACTAGCTCTGTACACAGCACTGATATGATCCCAGGGAACATGGTAATCTTCAATCAATTGTTACCTACATATGTACATTTCAGCACACAATGTTCAAGTATTAATTATTTCATTATATATATACATATCTATATATATACACATGTATAATGATATAGTAAGGTCATATTACTGGTGGCCCATCCTTGCCCACATCGCCTGCTGGGCCCCTCTCTCCTGTCGCTCCATCTGGACCGAGGTCCCCTACGCCTCCTGGTGGGCCACGGTCTCCCTTCATGATGCAAAATAAAAACATAATGGATTATCTCTTTGCAGTAAAGTTACGAGGTCTTGTTGGCGTTCGTTACCGAGGTGCCTCTCTCAATGACTTGTACACTGTCATTTTGCAAGGTGTGCAAGTGACTCTAAGGTACCGTAATTAAGTTGTTAACTTGACCAGTTCGGGAATAGCAAAATATCGCCAAGCTAACATTGACCAGCCTCAGCCTCCCATTAGCAACTGCTTTGTAAAGTTTCAAATCTTAACTAAATGACCACCTGGTCAACTGTGATTGCAGATCATTATTAAAACCTCTACACACATTTCAATTTGTGTATTACACCAATTATCAATAATCATTTTTACTTAAGAGCTGTCCAAACTAATAACATGGTTTTATCTATTATCGTATTATTATCTGGACATATATTTACTGATCACATATACAATTTGCTATTTTGCGACTATAGTTTTAGAGTCTCCATATCTACATATAAGTGTATGTATAATCTATATATATATATATATATATATATCCATGTAAATGTATAGCTATGTAACTCTGTGCATATTAGCTGATATTTGTATGTGTCTGTGCAAGTACTGTATGTATGATTATGTGTTTGCAGGTATATGTGTGCTAATATGAGGTTATATATTCAATGTACATATGCCATATTAAAGTCTTCATATATTTTGTTTGAGTGCATATAGGATAATACAGATTTTGTGTGCAAGTCTTGAATCGGTGGTGAAGAATCAAGATGCATGTACATATTTTAGATTGCCATAGTGATAACTACTATAATTAATCACAAATAACAATAAAAAATTAAACATTCTGGTATTCTTGAATCTTGTCTAGATCTATCTAGTATGAAGTAATGCTATCGACAAGAAGACTACAATTAGTTATATTAACATCTCTCACATTTACCAGTTTATCGAATCACTCACAAACACACTATGATAAATGTCAGAAAAACGTTCATTAAATGGTTGGCGCCAGTGGTGAAGTGGTTAGAAGTACTGCCTTTCATGCGAGGGGTTGCAAGTTTGAACCAGCATAAACCAGGGATTTTTTCCCGCGCCTTCCACAATAGGAAATGTGCAAGATTTTAGTGCTTGAATATTGAGAAAGATTTGTCATGGAATGGTTTATTATAAAAATATTTTAGGGATGTCACAGGGCAATGTTGTACGTACGACTGACATTTAATTATGAAGTATCACCAAAACACCGCCGTTTCCCTTTTAAAAGTCCAACAGTTGAGATATAAAATCCACGCACCCTCGCGCCTATAGATCCGCTCGGCCCCATAGGCCCTTTTGGTCCGTCTTCCCCGTCCCTTCCGGGTTCACCTGGTGCCCCCGCCGTACCTTGCAGACCCTGTACCCCGGGTGGACCCATGTTGCCCACAGGCCCGCGTTCGCCCACATCGCCCTGCATCGTGAAATAATGCATTAGGAGAGCACGAGCTGTTACTGCCAAGGCAGCGAAACAGCACTGTATATTTTCGATCGATTCCTGTTGTTCAAATACACATGCTGGTCAAGAATCACTAGACCCATCTTTAAAATGGGTAAACGCTTGCCATCATTTATCATGGTAATGTGTCGAAAGATATTGTATATGCGCTGAATAAGCATTAATATTAAACAGCATCTTATTGGTTATATTTTATCCAACTGAAAACAGTGTCAACGCGAGTATATCGCTAATAAAAATTGTGTAGATAGAATGTTCACCAATAGCCAATTCTCATTACGCGCTGAATAGAAAGATCGGGCTTACAACAGGGCCAGGTGGTCCAGGTAGACCAGCATCGCCCGGTTGTCCCCTGTTGCCAGGAGGCCCCTTGTA
>WURV02222494.1:0-10374 GCA_011762755.2 Epimenia babai | reverse complement strand
GTGAGTATCTGTAACTCACCTAGACCCAATGTGACGTTGAGTATCTGTAACTCACCTAGACCCAATGTGACAGTGAATACCTGTAACTCACCCAGACCCAATGTGATGATGAGTATCTGTAACTCACCTAGAGTACTCCATGTGGCAGTGAGTTTATTGAGGCGTTTACTAGCGAGCATCTGAAGCATGGCCCCGATCTCACGATGCATACTGAACGACAGAGCGAGCATGGTGAACGCGTCGCTATCTTCAGCCTGGAACCGTTTCAGGTAGTCCAGGATGGCTATCTTCAACTCATCCTCCTGCAACAGGCCACAACAGGCCACGAGAGACTAGGTTTTTTACCATTAAACCACGCTTTGGCAGCTGTCCATGTGACTTCAAGTATGGTACATATATGTTAGTGTATTTTTTTTATTTTAAATAATTACATTAAATACATGAGCGGATTTCCTTATGGTATCGATGTCACACTCAATATAAAATAAAATACATGTAGAGTATGGTAGTTCGAAACACAGGTAGAGTATGGTTGTTCATAGTTCAAAACACACGTAGAGTATGGTAGTTCGAAACACACGTAGAATATGGTAGTTCGAAAGACATGTAGAGTATGGTAGTTCAAACCATACATAGAGCATGGTAGTTCAAACCACACATAGAGTATGGTAGTTCAAACCATACATAGAGCATGGTAGTTCAAACCACACATAAAGTATGTTAGTTCAAACTACACATAGAGTATGGTAGTTCAAAAAACACATAAAGTATGGTTGTTAAAACTACACGTAGAGTATGGTTGTTAAAACTACACGTAGAGTATGGTAGTTCGAAACACACGTAGAGTATGGTAGTTCGAAACACACGTAGAGTGTGGTAGTTCTAAACACACGTAAAGTATGGTAGTTCTAAACACACGTAAAGTATGGTAGTTCCAAACACACGTAGAGTATGGTAGTTCCAAACACACGTAAAGTATGGTAGTTCGAAACACACGTAGAGTATGGTGGTTAAAAACACACGTAAAGTATGGTAGTTCCAAACACACGTAGAGTATGGTAGTTCCAAACACAGGTCAAGTATGGTAGTTCTAAACACACGTAGACTATGGTAGTTCCAAACACACGTGAAGTATGGTAGTCCCAAACACACGTAAAGTATGGTAGTTCCAAACACACGTAGAGTATGGTAGTTCTAAACACACGTAGACTATGGTAGTTCCAAACACACGTAGAGTATGGTAGTTCTAAACACACGTAGACTATGGTAGTTCCAAACACACGTAAAGTATGGTAGTTCCAAACACACGTAGAGTATGGTAGTTCCAAAAACACATAAAGTATGGTAGTTCAAACTAAACATAGAGTATGGTAGTTCAAAACACATGTAAAGTATGGTAGTTCCAAAAACACATAAAGTATGGTAGTTCAAACTACACATAGAGTATGGTAGTTCAAAACACATGTAAAGTATGGTAGTTCAAAACACACGTAGGGTATGGTAATTCAAACTACACATAGAGTATGGTAGTTGCAAATGCACGGAGAGTATGGTAGTTCCAAACACACGTGGAGTATGGTAGTTTAAAACACACGTAGAGTATGGTAATCCAAACAACACGTAGAGTATGGTAGTTGCAAATGCACGGAGAGTATGGTAGTTGCAAACACACAGAGAGTATAGTAGTTCAAAACACACGTAGAGTATGGTAGTTCTAAACACACATAGAGTACGGTAGTTCTAAACACACGTAGATTATGGTAGTTTGAAACACACGTAGAGTATGGTAGTTCAAAACACACGTAGAGTATGGTAGTTCAAAACACACGTAAAGTATGGTAGTTTGAAACACACGTAGAGTATGGTAGTTCAAAACACACGTAAAGTATGGTAGTTCCAAACACACATAGAGTATGGTAGTTCCAAACACACGTAAAGTATGGTAGTTCTAAACACACGTAGAGTATGGTAGTTCTAAACACACGTAGAGTATGGTTGTTCCAAACACACGTAGAGTATGGTAGTTCCAAACACACGTAAAGTATGGTAGTTCTAAACACACGTACCTTGTCCATTCCTTTCCGGAAGAGCAGCTCAAATTGGTGGTTTTGTCTGAGTGTGTCAAATATATAAGACATTTCGCTATAGCGACCGATGCCCACAAGAAGGCGGATCTAGAACAACAATAAGGCGAGAGAAAGTTTTAAACTCCACGACATACACACATAGTAGCATAGTAATGGCCCAAAAAACAAAATGACAAGCTTCGAAATTTAAATTCTTAACTTTGCTTCTATGAAATGAAAATGAAATGAAATTTATTTGTTTAAAGTGTCCTTATTAGCAGAGCTGTCAAACACACTGCATGAAACAATAGTGTAACGCTCTGAGACAATAATGTAATTACCTAAATTATATTTAAATTATATTATAATAATTATATTAAAATTAACACCTAGCAATATTACAGGTAGTACAGATCAATGTAAGGTACAATTATGTACATTTACGGTGAGCATGAAATAGATAACAAAGGTGGCAGGGTCAAATGGTGATGTATTAAAATGTCTAAGCTTTGTGAAATATTGGCAAAAAGTGGTAAATTACTGCATCTTGATATGAAGAATCTTTGTGAAATATTGGCAAAACAGCAGCCACGTCTACATATGAGGAGAGTACATACAGGAAATACTATAGAAGTGTGTTGTTACAACAAACAGACCGACGTGCATGTTCTTCAGTTAAACATCACATCATGGTGAACAGTGGGAAACTACAGGCCGTATCGTCACTGTTTCACTGCCAGCACTTCGCTTTGTATGGTTGTTAAAGAAGATTCAGACAACTGGAGACTTTGTGGGGCATAGAGTGATTAGATTTACTTTGGATTGACACCCCAATAATCAGGCAATCAAGTTAAAAATTTCGACACTGATACACGTATATTCAGTTATGTAATAAGTATAAACAATACATAACAAATAATGCTCTTATTCTTTCATCTGGATGTGTTTTCCCATGTTAGTCATTTTTCATATGAAAAATCAAAGCAACACCTCGTTCATTAACTAAAGTTACGATTAACACAAGCTTACGTCTACAGATATACTTCATTAACTGTAATCTAATATGGTGATGTCTCTATTTTTCGTAACAAATAATGTTAACAAATAATGAGGTAATGTGATGCTGGTATCAATTTGGACAAGCCTGACAGAGACGTGAACTACACAGGCCAGGTAGAAAATTGTTTAGACAGTTGATATAGTGACATTACATGCTGAACACTCTACTCCCACTTTTAGCATAGGCTATGAATTGAAAAATTATATTGTATAGTGATACACAGTTCAAATATAGCTTAGGTAGTAAATTGTCAGATTTTTACCATCAGTGGGTACTGATCGGCCGCCTCGAGACAGTCAACGAGGAGGTGAGACGCACGAAGGACGTTGGAGATACCTTCCAGGCTGTAGGCCTTGGTGTGGCAGGCGTGAGATAGTATCAGCAGCTCGATTTGTACCACCAGTACTGAGAAGACAGTGCGTTTGGTGTATTTAGGGTTAAGTTGGGTAAACATTGGTTGAAAACAAGGTAGAAATTGGTGAAAATAAGTGAAAATAGGTGAAAATAGGTAAGAATTGGTGAAAATAAGGTAAGGCAATAACTGGTGAAAATAAGGTAAAAGTTAGCGAAAATGAGGTTATTATTTGGCAAAAATGAGGTTAAAAACGAGGCAAATAAAGCAAGAATTGGAAAAATAAGGTGAAACTTGGAGGAAATAAGGAAAAAATTGGTGAGAATAGGGTGAAAGTTGGTGAAAATAAGGTAAAAATTGGTAAAAATAAGGTGAAAATTGGTGAAAGTAAGGTAAAAATTGGTGAAAATAAGGTAAAAATTAGTAAAAATGAGGTGAAAATTGGTGGGAATAAAGTAAAAATTGGTGGGAATAAGGTAAAAATTGTTGAAAATAGGGTGAAAATTGGTGAAAATAAGGTAAAAATCCGTGTAGAAGGAGAAATTGCCAAAAAATTTGCCAAGCTTGGTGTGGTTTCAGTATACTCTTGTCACCGTATTAACAACTACAAGAAGCTACCAAATGACGCGCTAAATACCTGAATGCACCGGAGAAAGCTTGCCACTGTAGCCCAGTTGATAGAGCACCAGAGTGGTTATCTGGATGTCGTGGGTTCGAGACAAATCAGAGGTATAGCTTTTTTCTGTGCGTTTCTTTCCATCTATTTATAGAACCACATTGGCTAACCCCATTTACGATTACATTCATATGGAAAACACCGCAGAAATTAGCCAATCAATTTATAGTCCATCATAATGCCTTTAAAAGATATCTGTATATATCAATGGCTATGATATACGGGCTTGAAATATCAGCGGTTCTAAAAATTGCCCCTGTAGCTCAGTTGCTAGAGCACCAGACCAGTTATCTGTAGGTCATGCGTTCGAATCCCATCAGAGGTATAGGTATTTTCTGTGAATTTCTTTTCATCAATTCTAGTGGATCTCAGTCATTTTTTACAAATATCGATGGATCGATACCCAAGTCTCGCTAGCATAAATAATTTTGGGGCGGCCACATTAGTGTTGATGATATAAATAAAGGAACAGCACCTTTAGAGACTAACTAAAATATATATTACGTACACAAGCATTCAATTAAAACCTTTTACCACTTTCATCTTATCTTAACCACTGACAGTGCCTCCTATGGTAAATCTCACATTTCAAGCCCAGTTTTGTTACCACTGCTCTCCTATTATCATTCACCATTACTATATTTCTCGAAGATGTATTCACTAGTTGTTGCTACACAATCACAGAACTCTATATATATTCTGTATTTGTGTAAACCCTTTGTCACATGTACATGATTATTTATAATCAAAAGCTCGTTTTATATATATATATATATATATATATTTAAATTAGTCTCTAAAGGTCTTCACTTATATCTTACTACCAGTGTAAATTATCGTTACTTATAATGTATTCAATAAATTAAATCAATTAAATAAACAATAGGCCAAAGTGGCCTCAAGACGCTCTCCTGCCTTGACAGATTACTCTTCAGACGGTTTTCTTAAAAACATTTTTAACAATAGCCTTCTTATTATGTCACAATTAACGGTGATACAAACCAGTGTAAGGAGCATCGGGCTGAGAAATAGCAGCCACATTATCGAGCAGTGTATCACCCAACAGGGCCGCATCCTCACACAGAGCGATGAGGTCACGGTAGAGTTGGCCAGCACCGGTGATATTTGAGTCAGTTCGTGTGGCTGATGTGCATGAAACATTTACTGATAGAGAAACGGTGAACATGACTTTGTCTGCCAGTGTAAACTGACTGGAGTATAGCTGACATTATCAATCGAGATAAAGTGGGTGGGTACTGGGTTAGCCGTGTTAGTCTTACTGATACTAACTTGAGGGATAGAGAAGCAACACGTCTTACATAAAGGTATGCGTGTGTTCATGCGCGTGCGCGCGCTCCAATGACACAGATGGCACCATGAGAAATACAAATTGCACACCCATCCAAAGATGGAATGACTGACTACACAGATGGCACCGTGATTATCCGAAACATGGAATGACCATTTGGTGGCTATGAAATGCACATTAAGTAGAAGTGACTGACCTTTTGTGTTCAGTTGGAGAGAATTCACAATCATGTCAGCGATGAAGTGAGTCACCTGAAAGAAATAAAAGATAATTGTGCCATGTTACCCTCTTACATCACCATCACCATGACAGAGGTGTGTCAATATATCTGACGGGGAAGCAGATAGTTGAGTGGTAGGAGCACTGGACTCATTCCCAAAGAGGGTCATGGGTTTCAAACCGCGATGGTCCTCAAGAAGTCGTTTTTTCCCGATTGCTGGAGTAAACCTGTCTCTATTATGGGCAAACACTTGATACCATCTTTTACGGGTTATATTCCAGTATTAATGGTATTGTCTATGCGCTGAATATAGCTACCATAAAAAAACTAATTGTTTCACATTGAATCTACAGGATGCTGGTTCAATTCCAGCTTGAGCCAGCGTACTACCTGTGGTGTTTTTCTGGCGGAAAGTGCATCAAATCCCTGTGCACCTGAGAGTTTCGGTAGCCTTAGCAGTGTGGTTCTGGTATGGCTTTTTCCCAAACCTGTGCTTAAGATGCACTATAGATGGTCTCTATGTCGCTTACCTCCCCTCTTTATCGCTTACCTCCCCTCTGTGTCATCATCCCATTGCAAATAACCATTAACTATTACAGAGTTAGAGGAGTGTGTGACATACGTGGGCTATCATGGAAGCAGTGAGGCATGAATGGACAAGGGTCAGCAATCTGCCCGGACTCAGTGGGGGTTTCACAACAATGTTTTGCCCAAACCTCATAACCAATTGTAAGGTCAACCATGACCTAGCCTTGAACAGGACTAGTAATGGCAAATACAATGAGGTAATCCTAGCCTGTTGCTACATATATATATGTACACAGGCACATAAAATGTATGTATGTATATGTATGTATGTATCAGTATGATTTCATGCAGATACATGAATGTTGGCACGTAAAGGTCTATATATAAAGAATCGTTATGATCTGGTGATGAATTTTGCTTTTTGAGTGTAATTAATATAACAATGAATAAGGCTAGAGAGCTATATCACATCTACAAAGTAAATTTTTTTTATTATATTCATTAATAAAATTTTTTGCATTTTGTGAAGCAACTTGAACCGAGGAACAATTTCATTTGTCGTCTGCTACGGTTCAACAGACCTCGGTTTGAGACAGAGTGGTCGTGCTGAGATATTCCTTAGCCAATGAAAATCTAGCAGGATGGTGACATGACAGAAGACTGTCAAGCGTTTCCAGATCTTTGCTTTTAAGTACCTTCTCAAATTGAGAATGTAGTATCTGAAGAGCATAAACAATCAAATCAATAGTAAAAACTAAACACATGTTGAGAACCAAGTTGATATAGCCGAGAGCTCTTCACCAAGCAGTTTTTGAGAAATTTTTTTCGGAAAATGCTAACATTGGATGGACAGATGGACTGTGGATAAAATATGATTAGAAAAGCTTACTGGCGCATTCGCTCGGGTGAGCTAATAAGGTGTTCTTGCGTTACGTATTCTGAAATGACACTGAGATATTGGCAATGACTCGTCACTCACCTTTGATATTTTAAATGCCGAAATGACCCTCAGACAACAACGGTAGCCATATTTAAAATGACTCCGCATATTACCTTTGATATTTTAAATGCCGAAATGACCCTCAGACAACAACGGTAGCCATATTTGCAATGACTCAGCAACTTTTCCATGCTGTCGATCATAACTTCTGCTTCTCGATCGCCGAAAGTGACCTTTTCCGAAAATCCTCTGCCTGAAAAAACGTTTCAAAAAGTATAAAAATCAGACTCAATTTTACTCAAAGAATAAAATCGGCTAATCTATACATATGTCAATATGATCCAAAGCATCATGGATCCTTGCGCTTCCACGATGTGTCATTAAAACGTAATCAGTTTAAACTTACATTTTATAATCAGTGTTTGACAATGGACTTCTACTGATGAATACACTCGGATTAACCCTTCATCAGCTGTCATTGGCCCTTTCCAAAGGTGGGCTATACCGTGGTTAACATAATGTCAGTATGGTTCGCCTTATTCGCTACGGTGAAGTAATCAATCAACATAGTGCAGCAAACCACCGTGGCTGGCAAGACAGTTACTTCCCTTGGTCACGAATCTCACATCACTACAGATGTATGTGACACGGTTGTCAACGTCTCATCGGTGAGATGGTCAACATTATTGGTCACTTGGTAGAACAGCTGACCAGTTGCTCGCCAAGACAGCGATTCGGGCCGTTTTCGGGTCTCGTTGTTCGCGTACCAATGCGGCTCCCCGTGTCAAGGTTTTGTGGAGATACAGAATAATAATCAAACATCGAAAATATATTAACTGAAATTTTCATGTCGATGACCTCGAAAGGTGTAAGATTGTTGAACGGTGAGCGTAGCTGGGGCGGTCACGGTGAGCTCTTGGATGTAAGGTGGCATATCACCCGGAGTCACTGTCTTGAGTGACAAGTGTACACAAGCCTGGCAAAATACACGTAAAACGGCTGGAATATCACGAAACATTCCTTAAGATTACCTTTGTCTGAGTAATATCGAATAGTAATAACGCATGATATTTAGTAATAACAGGTGATATTTAATAGTAACAGATGATATTTAGTAATAACAGGTGATATTTAGTAATAACAGGTGATATTTGATAATAGGCGATATTTAGTAATGAAAACAGGTGATATTTAGTAATAATAACAGGTGATATTTAGTAATAGCACGTGATATTTAATGATAACAGGTGATATTTAGTAATAAAACAGGTGACATTTAGTAATAACAGGTGATATTTAGTAATAACATGTGATATTTAGTAATAATAACAGGTGATATTTAGTAATAGCAGGTGATATTTAATAATAACAGGTGATATTTAGTAATAACATGTGATATTTAGTAATAATAACAGGTGATATTTAATAACAGGTGATATTTAGTAATAGTAACAGGTGATATTTAGTAATAACAGGTGATATTTAGTAATAACAGGTGATATTTAGTAATAACAGGTGATATTTAGTAATAATAACAGGTGATATTCAGTAATAACAGGTGACATTCAAACATATGGTCAAGTGTTTTGGAAGTGGATAAAACATCGCTCACAGTGTCTGTTGGTCTGTTGCTAATATGGGGGGGGGGGTGCTGTCTATAATAGATATTGGGAATCGAACAAGTTAAATTGCAGAGCTAACGATGGATAAGTTTGTGGTTTCTTTTCATTATTTGTCTGGGTACGGAAGGTGCATCTAACTCTAAGGTATGAGATCTGAGTAAGCATGGTGCAATAATACTGACAAGATGCCGATAAGAGGGAGTGGGGGAACAGGGAGTGATTTTAAAATTTTACATTTAACGTAGGTGCTAAGATTGTGATTGTAATGAAAAGAAATAATCGCAATGATGAAAGGGGGCAATGAGTGATTGTAATGGAGAAAAAGATGACAATGATTGAAGGGAGACAATTAGTGATTGTGAGAGTAGAAAATGATGGCTCACGGTTATGATTGAGAGATGTAAGTTTGTGTGGCCGAATGCAGTGCAGATTCTCTGGGCCTCAGAAACATTCCCCGTGTCAAGAAGTCCCCCGATCAATTCGTTCAGTGACTCGATCTCCTATCAAAGAGTTAGAAATAAATTGATTAATCATTTCATGAATGGATGGATAAAGAAATAAATGAACTAATAAATAAATCAGGAAGACATAATGAAATAAAATCAACAAGATGCCAAAGAAGCCTCAAGACACTCACCTGGATAGAGAAAAATGGAAAAAAACAAAGAAAGAATAACACATTGAGAATAAAAGAGATTGTATGAAGCAATAGAGATGCTTTGATTGAATAAAACGAAAACTTTAAAAAAACATGCATCACAAAATAAACGAAGAACTCAAAAACAACACTAAATAAAAAAACAAGAAGCAAACGGAGCCTCAAAAAACATATAAATGTTTGATAAAAACCAAAAAAGGTGGAAAAATTTAGAGCAGAAAGTACCAAAAAATTGCAAACGCTTCCTTTAACTAAAAAAAATTCAGCAGAAAGGTAAAAATACAACGATTGGCAGAAATAACGTGCAATTGATTGGTTGATGATACCCTGGACAAATCAAAATACGACAACGCAACACCTGTGAAATTGGAAGGCTTTGGGCTGAGCAGTTATTGAGATTTTCTGGGAAAATGTTAACATCGGATGGATGGAGGACAGTCCAATCAGAATAAAATGAAGAATAGCGAAGATCATAGAGACCATAGAGACCATCTAGATAGCAACTGAAGCACAGCCACAGAAAGATTCCCTCACTCAATTCTAGAGTTCCCCAACCCCCCCTGGTGGCACTGTGGCAGACAGGATTTACTGTGTTTTGTGGCTGTAGAACACTACACGTAGCATACTGGCTACAGCGGGAACTGAAATAGGGTCCTCTAGATTCCAGTTCAACAATCTAAACACTACACTAAATGAATTAATAACTGGTTCAATGACTTTGTATCACATAAAGGTAAGACCTTTTTTAATGGTCCAACTGGATGATTTTAGTGGATCCATTTTTCAAATTGTTCACGGATTCAGCTGACCTGTTTCGTGAGAGTACAGGAACATTCTGTATTTTGCAGAGTCTGTGTTAAGCCTAATTGTAAAAGTGTGCTGCCACAAATCACCAATTGGCTTTCATCTCGTTTCTCCAATCCACGAACCAATGGCAATACAG
>WURV02222493.1:0-22712 GCA_011762755.2 Epimenia babai | reverse complement strand
ACACTTTGAATCACTACCTTATGCGACAAATTCAATACGTGACACTTTGAATCACTACCTTATGCGACAAATTCAATGCGTGACACTTTGAATCACTACCTTATGCGACAAATTCAATACGTCATAATTTGAATCACTACCTTGTGTGACAAACTCAATACGTCACACTTTGAATTACTACCTCACGCCGCAAATGTAATACGTCACAGCGGCTTCATATTCTTAAAAATGTATAAACATTTCGTTTTCGTGGTTTGGAATAGATAGCATGTATATCAGTAAGCATAGCATGTCCACTGAAACCTTATAAGACGCGATGTTTTACGACTATCAACTTTATTTGTTGAACGTCGCAGAAACACGTACATGGGTGGCGATGAAAAACGCAAGCAATATTTTCGAACAAATGCTCCGCTCCATAAGAACGAGTACATCCTGGTAATATTTTGATGTAATATAGAAATAAAAATTTGCTCTGCTCAGTTGTGTATTATTTTATAAGAATAATATCAGTGCGTCGTTCAAAATATTTGTTATACATCTGTAACAAATCGGGCATATCACGTATATCAAAAATGTAGTCAAATATATGACACCTCTTGTTAATAATATCTATAGGTTTGTTTATGAATTGCCTGCCATTTGGAAGAGATTCTCGAGTTCGTTACGTTCCGTGGCATTTGTTATCGAAGCGAGAATACATAATGTTAACAATTAGCAATTGATACCTACTTGCCGTACCTTGTTTATGTCATGCTACTTCCGTCTAAGGTCGTACCCGGAGTTCAATCATAAGGTTATGTACGCCAGTCTAGAATACTATTCTAAAGACCTCCAGAAGCGCTAACATTAATATGAATTTGCAAATAATAGTAATCATTTTTGCTATAGTAATATTTTGTTAATATAGTTGATATTATAATTACGTATTATTTATTATTAATATCAAATATTTCTGTGTAAATACCCGGAACGTAATAACGTAATAAATCAGTTAGTAGAGCGCTAGTCTACGAAGCAGTAGGAGAGGGTTCGAATCCCGTGCAACATCGATTCGTGTTTCCTTGAGCACGTTACGTTATCCCAGTTGCACTGATCGACTAGACATAAAGTACTCGTGAAAGTTATTGGCGACGCTAATTTATATTCACTGGAAAAGTGAATTTGTAAGGAGCTTGCTGGCGCCCGTTGTAGAGCTGTATACCCCAATGCCTCGTTGTAAACCATCATTTTCGGCGTCGAATTTCGATTTATAAATGCTACCCTTTACTGTATCTAAATACAGTAGGAAGCACCTGGCCGCAAATTTGACCCATGTACGACTTGTGTGGCTTAATGAAAATACTCTTAAAATCTATCATTAAATCTGACCGCAAATTTGACCCATGTACGACTTGTGTGGCTTAATGAAAATACTCTTAAAATCTATCATTAAATTATTAATCTATTCTTATCCTAAACATTAACTAACCATGAAGGTCACCCACACCGAACGATGTTGAAATACTATTAAGAACGTTTCAATGATATTTTCTGGATTTTCATTGACCCGAGTCGGAGATGTCCGTTCGACATTTTTTTATTTTGCGAACGATCCAATTCATAAGCATTATCGATCTTTTAAACTCGCAACTATAGCAAGCAAAGGTCAATAGACATAAGAAATGCGAACGTGAGAAGGCGCCATTACCGACCACGAGGACGGCGATCGATTGAGATTCGTCTGCTGCTCGGCGCGTGGACGCTGGTTTCACTTCGAGGCTACTCGCGAATCTCAAATATAACCATAAATCCTCATTTGTCTCAGACTTGGGTATATTTAAATGAATGTACGGCATTCTCGCACATCTCAATCGCAAGTGGTTCTTTGGGAATCGATCGCATGCACGACATCGCTACGAGCCCACGACACCAACATTATCGAAATTACTGCCTTTTTGTTCGAATTGCCGCGGGCTTTTTTTCTAATCTACGAACATTTAATGCGCCCACAAAATGAGTTTTACGCTGCAGTAGTTACTCGCTACTGTCTTTATCACTAGATATTCTATTGCTTTCCATGGTACCACGAACAAATGACAAACATATGCCTCAGGATTGCATTTAGCGAGACAACTTTACAGAATGGTATTTAATTTATATTAAGGTTAGTTTTTGTGTTGGATTATGTTGAAGAGACAATGTGTGATATCGATAGAGTGATGGCTAATGGTAATTGAGAAGCTTTTTTAATGTGTTTAGAATTGGAACGCTATAAGTGATATTGTAGCATATGCAGCGTAGACTACATATACCTTTTTCCCATTTTCTTTACTGCTACTAAATTCAATTATTATTTTTTCTATTCTAATAATGAAATCGACGTTTTGCGAATTTCACTATTTGCTTCAGATCGGAGAGAGATAAATTTACCCATTGCTTCAGGTCTGTAGGATTTACTTTTGAATGAAAACAAAACCAACCTTATTAAGCAAAGCTTTGCAAATAACTTAAGAAAAAACGTTAATGCGAGATAGTTGTAGAGGTTGGCCGATAACCGAGGTAGTTGTAGAGGTTGGCCAATAACCGAGGGAGTTTTAGAGGTTGGCCGATAACCGAGGTAGTTTTAGAGGTTGGCCAATAACCGAGGTAGTTGTAGAGGTTGGCCGATAACCGAGGTAGTTTTAGAGGTTGGCCAATAACCTCAGCAAAACAGCTTAGACCGCTAATGCAGAGCCGTGGGAACTGACCCAACAAAAGGCGGAACCCCAGTGTATTTCGCCGCTTCTTCAATATTTGTTAACAATAATTTCGATCATAATTCATATATTTATGTATATTCCTTTGTTTGTTAGATAATTACGTATAAAGTGATGAATTTTATGAATTAATTAAAATAATAATCAAACTGAGAATTATACCAACTCGTCGATGATTTCTCACTTAATTAAGGAAAACGATATAGGTAGGATTCGGTGTAACATAGAGTTTATAAACATATAGTTTTAGTATCTGCCAATGTTACAATTACCATGTTCATACTCTGTTTACATTCAGGAGCACCGATAATGTATTAAACTTTTACACTGAACATAGTAAAAAATACAGACAGGATATCTTCGATGGGAATTGGACTTGGTGAATTCGGAGTCGATCGTCTCATTCATATTTTCTGTTGGTAAAACTCGTCGGAATGTACTGGAGATTCAATACATCAGTAGATTCGGTACTCGCAATGGCTTGGATCCTTTTTTTTGTCGGAAACATAACCGTTATCGTCCCAGTACCTTGCTTAGCCGGACTGTGTAATAACACAACAGAAACCACCCCACACAAGATCGCGGGTGTTGGGACACAGATAATACACTAACAACAATCAACGTGTACACAATAAATACAATTGTTATAGCACTTGTCATAATCAACAACGAATAATTTGATAAAAATCACAACTGTTCCAACACTCAATAAACTCTTGTCAGTGTAAATAACTCCATCAAGTTTACTCTAATACCCATCAAAGGAACTGGAAATTCGGTATACGTCGATTATCTGTATATAATTGCGTTGTTTTGTAGAACATTGTTTTACTCGCATTCTCAAATAAATAAAACGCCTATTATTACTATGTTATTATAAAACTTTTTCTTTCATGTATCGTATATATGTCATATAAAATTGCGCATATTATGTATGGTTCTCTATATCAACTTACGGCGACGTAGACAGCCGGCGGCATGACTATTATAGCCACGAGTAAATCGGCTACAGCGAGGGAGACGATGAAATAATTGGTGACGTTTTTTAGTCCTTTTTCACGCCAGACGCTTAGTACGACGAGGCAGTTGCCAAAGACGGTGAGTAGAGGAAAAACAAGCAGTAGTAAATTCCAGTAACGGTAGTCGGCAGCGCCTGGCGATACCGTGCTGTTCCAGCAAAAGACGCTATCGTTGTAGTCGCACCACGGAAAGGTCCAGTTAAACCGAAAGCTCTCATTGAGGGGAGGCATTGGAGATGGGGTTGTCGCGCTTGTATCTCCGGTTGGCAAGAGTAGCGAACCGTTTCTTTGTTGAATTCCATGAACGGCGATTGCGTCCGTCCGTCGACTCGGGCTTCACGTCGCCCAAACCGTCTGTATATCGTGTGAATGCGGCTTTACTTCTTAAGCGATTTCGTCAAGAGCGAAAGTTGAGCATCGATACGGGGCAAAGGTAGAGTGCCCCAAAGTACATTCTTGCGTTGTAAACGAAAATCGGTGGCGAACGACACGAGCAACGCAACAGTAATGTATCCAACGCCACCGATACACGATGTATTCGCCACGCAAAACGCGTAAAAGTCGTTTTTATGGCCGCATGAGGAATCTTATACCAGCGTATTATCTCGAAAACAAGACAATATTCAATCTTGTGTCAGCGATGCCACTAATGCAGGCGATACCACTCGTCGATACTAAATAACCTATCCAACAGAATTTCCCTCAAACAACTATGCAGATTTCGTGGCGTCTCTCGAACCACCCATCGACTTTCTCGATCGACATTGAATCATTATTCGAACTTACTACATTATCGGGGTAATAATAGAAACAATTTCCGCGAGTAGAGCTGCACACGACGTTAAGATAACGGGTAATCTATATTTTGACACCGTATCCTTTCGCGACTACATTACAATTTTATTAATGGTTTCTTGCATTTTATTGGTCGCATCTATTAAACGTCTGCACGACCATCAACACTCAACGCCGTTGAACTCTTCAATGAGTCGCACTTAGAGCCGGCGTTTCCGGAAAGATTTGTCTGAAAATCATGTGAATGCCAGCAAGTAAATACGTTATATTTACACACCAGGCGATAAAAATACAAGTAAGCTATTGATCTGAACGTAAATATGCCACTGGTCTACGTATATAATGATAAATGTTAATACGATTAACGGATTAATCCCAGTATGTGGGGGAACTACCGAAGTGAAAAACAACTGGGCAGAGAGTTGACATCCATCCGCGCCGCTGTTTCCATACGCCTACAGACAGCTTACGTATGTCGCACATTCCGCTAATCCTACGATGGCCTATTATTATTTACAATGAGATAACGTCATCGCGGGGAGATAAGTGCCATAGAGACCATCCTGACACCTTTTCTAGCGCAACCACGTTCAGGGAAAAGAAACGCCAACAGTGCAACACTACGAGCGCTACCCCGACCACCACGGACCGGCACCCATACAGGCACACGCACTTCCCACCCCAACGCACGGCCTTTCACAAAGAAACGCACACCGGTGCGTGCGCACGTGCACTGTCACGCACAATTGACTCTATACATCGTATATTTAACAAAAACATCGTGGTTGCCAATGACGGCTATCATCTTCGCCCGTTTCTATTCTCTAACGCCATATGACAATAAGCCAATTATAATCATTATCACTTTATCACTATGATCATCATAAACATCGGATAAATCCTTTAGAGATGTCAAGTCGGCGAAACGAGTAAAAGGATGTATGCGCGTGATTGCAACGTTTTCGAGTAGTTATAATGGTTTTACCTCTTGTCAATAATTCACAATGTGTCACAAGCGCCGAACGCAAGACGTCTGAAGCATCGCATCAATATTGTATAGCATTCCTGACGTATTCAGCAATACGCACAGCACGCCAATTAGACGTGTGTTTACACCGCATTAATTAATCTTCACAGTCGAAACTAATGGCGTCAGTTACTCTGTCTCGTCGTCACAAGAGTTTATCCTCATCCAAGTCTTAATCGATTGATTTAAGAATGGAGATAGAGAGCGGATGTACATAAGGAGTAGGATAAGAGAGCTTCGGTGTGGAGTAATAGAAAGTAGTATGTCATTTGGAGAGATGCGATAAGCTGATTGACGTGAATCTAGGTCATCGAGAGTATTAACGCTAGTCGTTTGATGACAGACGGTCGCTATTATAAGGGACGTATTGGATCAGTAGCTTACGGGGAATGAGCTGTACGTTTAATGCGGCTCGTGTACGATCTGTATGCGATAATTCGACGTCGAGTCACTGTCCTCAAAATCTGGACAATGATCTTATTAGTAATTAGGGATGTTTGTTATTAATTTTCCTCGGATCATGGAGTCGATGCGCCAGATCGTCTGATCTAATGCGAGGAACGAACGCTATGCATTGGATGATCGCGTCCACGGACGCGATGTACCAGATCCCAAGCAAGAAATCGCATGCGTCGGATCGTCGCATCACAGACCCGATACATCGGATCGTCACATCAACGACCCGATGCGTCGGGTGGTCGCATCAAAGACTTGATGCATCGGATGGTCGGATCACGGACCCGATACGTCGGATGGTCGCACCACAGACCAAATACTTAGGATGGTCGCATCACAGACCCGATGAGTCGGATGGTCGCACCACAGACCAAATGCTTACTTAGGACGGTCGCATCACAGACCACATGCGTCGAATCTCAGCATCACTGAATAAGTTCACCACATGAAAAATGATGGTACCGTGTAACTGAGCCTCTCTATACAACATTGACAGCTCGTTTAAATGTAGGTCCATAATACACAAGAAACACATATTTGGCCACAGAACTTGTGTGTGTAAGTAAGCGTTAATGAGTCTGCCTGATATAACAAAGCTATCTTAACGATACCGGCAGTGACAGGCATACAGCCAGCTGATTGATCGAGCCAATGCTTGAGTTTCATCGAAAAGACGCGTCTGCTATCTCATAAACTTGCTAGTCACGATCCTACTCGGCACTTGACCGAAAAAATGTCACTAAGTAGATTATCTCGGCCTTATGCTTGGCTTACGTATGACTAAACGACCAATGGAAGACACTCGGGCAATGTCCCTCGAGGTCTCGGTCCGTGACTAGCATTCGCCGCAACACCCGAGTGTTTTGTGCAAGATAAATGGTCACTCTTGCTGACGCGTATAAACAATGGACCTTAATGCTAAAACGTATAGGCAATGGTCTGTGGGTAAACCAGTGGTAACTATTGCTGACTCGTATAACGATTAATCATTAGTGTGAACGGTAACTTAATGGTCGGTAATGCTGAAATGTAAACCAGTTGAGAGAGATGCACAGAAAAATATACTTCTGATGTGACTCGAACCCACAAAACGGTGCACAGGAGAAAGCTTGCGCCTGTAGCTCGGGTGGTGGATCACGAGACCGGTTATCTGGAAGTCGTGGGTTCGAGTCCCCTCAGAGGCCAAGGTTTTTTGTGCATTTTTCTCCAGCAGATCAAAGCACTACAATGGCTGACCCCATTAGCATCCTCTAACCAACGGTCAGTGCAGCCTGACAGGAGCACTATTGGAGACAAGAACCAGCAGGCACTACTACTGCCGATACGTATGACCAACAGTACTGCCTCTAACAACGGATGATAATAATGTTGGGTAATTTAATCAATATGACGGATTGTTTTATCCGAAATATGAGAACGTGGGTCATCTATCACGGTTGACTTAGGGTTAGAGTACTGGAGTATGTGCGCACTAGTCAACAAAAAACGCCCCCTCCGTGTAAGGGTTGGTAACCTTGTTAGTCAAATTTATAGTAACAGATCAAGAGCAACCTTTTAACATCTTTTATGTAGATTTATAGTTTTATATCTAACAGAGTATACCAAAATGATGCATCACTGTAGCAGATAACCTCTCGTCAATGTTTATCCATTTGTAAATGTAACCTCTCTCGATTCGACCACTATGTCGCGAGATTGTGCGTAGTCGGCTGCCAGGATTGCCTTGCAAGATCGTGCAAGTTCAATAGGTGAGATTGAGGGGTTGTTTAACAAATAGCATTTACTCTTATTCTTATTCCATGTTGTTAGAAACCAAACAACCTTACATAGCGGTCGGCGACATGAATGTTTGTTATTGATCGACCTTTCAACCGGTATAATATATAATATATATATTAATCGGTGATTACATCGAAATGAATGTCTACCGGAAATCGCACATCGCTATAGACACTTATTTGATTTTTTATAGCATTTTAAAGTTGGAGTAAATCTACTAGTGAAACGTTGCCCGGGCTGCAGGGACGACGTGGGGGAGTTAGTTACTTAGGGATATAGGCTAATTACCAAGGTAATTTTCGAGTCGGCTATACCTGGTCCACTACAGCGCTAGCCTATGTAGAAAACACTACTAGCGAATCAGTAATAGTAATACAAGGTGGGGAAAACCGCAGGGAATTATTACCGATTCTGGGCAGACGGTTGCTATTCGTCCATTTATGCTACTGGCCGCAAACGTGTGCAGAGACCCCTAACACATATAGCAAACTCCGCCAAGTCGGTAATACTTGATATATTTTTTTCACATTAAAAGCGCGAAAAGGTAATCGCCATAGAGATCATCCAGATGGCGTCTTAAACACGGCCACGTCAGAGGTGAGAGGCCCTTCCATTACCACACCGCGAGGGTCAACCAAACCCCGTGGGTACACGAGGTTTAAGACGCTTTTGCCCGTAAAATGCCACAGATAGTATACTGGCAAGAGCTATAATCAGTACGAGACTTTTGTGATTCAAGTGCCACAGATAGTATACTGGCAAGAGCGATAATCAGTACGATACTTTTGTGATTCAAATGCCACAGATAGTATACTGGCAAGAGCGATAATCAGTACGAGACTTTTGTGATTCAAGTGCCACAGATAGTATACTGGCAAGAGCGATAATCAGTACGAGACTTTTGTGATTCAAGTCCAATGATCCGACCACTACTACGTTAACACCCGCGTGGTAGCGGAGTCGCGTTATAGGGTTGTTTGCAGGTAATTCGCTTCGCTGTAATGCGTGCTGGATGCGTGCGGATATTTTCCTTCTGGGAAATTTAAATTTTTCAGATTGCAGTTTTCGCCATCAAGATGAAGTTACCTAACCAGAGCGGCGCCCGCGTTTTCTCACTGACAACATTGAACTCACGGGTGGCTATCGGCGTGTAACAAGCAGTAGGTTAGTCTGAGAGTAGTCAACAGTGCCGTTGTGCCCACTGGTAGCACGTCGAATATCTGCGCTGCCTGGCACATCACATTTCACCCTCACATATCTTCATAGTGGCATGTGGCACATGAGGCCTCAACAAGATCCCGCCAACTATCTGTTAGCAGCCGCGATTTGAAATTCGCTTCAACTCTTTCAGCCAGCCTCTTTCCTTTCTTTCCGTCCTCCTCCATGTGGTCTTGGTCTGCCCCGTTCCGGAGTCCAGCTTAAAGCAGTCCTGCGGTCACTATTTGCTTATTCAACATTCTCTTCCGCATGTCCTTGCTGATCACCATATTCAGGAATTCTTTGTTGGTAATTCTTTCCTGCCAACGTATCTTGAATATTCTTGTAAAACATCTGCTTCAGAATGCATCAGTTTCATTTTCATGGCTCTTATTCATTAAGCACGTCCTGTAGCCATACATTAATATTGGCTTTACTAGTGTCTTATATAGCTTTTGTTGGTTGACTCATGCTACTAATGCTCCAGAACTTTTTTAATGTCAGAAATACTCTTCTTGCGTGGACTACTCAGTTATCCCTATCAGTTCCTCCGCCTTCTCTGGAAACTATAGCTCCAAAGTATACGAACCAATCAACATCCTCCTCTCCCTTCCTATATACTTCAACCAATCAAACGGGTTTCACTCTACTTGCTTCGATTTATGACTGGATTGTGGAAGAACATCACAAAAATCGACCTCATGGTGAGTTTGACGTAACAGATGACAAAGTTTGTGTAGATAGTGATGCCGAAACTGAGTTTGTTTTATTGTATTGACGAACGCAACTTCTGATATACAATCTGTATCCCTCTCAACTTCTCATGTCCACTCTGTATCACTCTCAACCTCTCATATACACTCTGTATCACTCTCAACTTCTCGTGTACAGTCTGTATCCCTCTCAACTTCTCATATACAATTTGTATCCCTCTTAACTTCTCATGTACACTCTGTATCACTCTCAACTTCTCATATACACTCTGTATCCCTCTCAACCTCTCATATACAATTTGTATCCCTCTTAACTTCTCATGTACACTCTGTATCACTCTCAACTTCTCATGTACAGTCTGTATCCCTCTCAACTTCTCATGTACAGTCTGTATCCCTATCAACTTCTCATATACAATTTGTATCCCTCTTAACTTCTCATGTACACTCTGTATCACTCACAACTTCTCATATACACTCTGTATCCCTCTCAACTTCTCATATACACTCTGTATCCCTCTCAACGTCTCATGTACAATCTGTATTCCTCTCAACTTCCCATGTACAATCTGTATCCCTCTCAACTTCTCATATACAATCTGTATCCCTCTCAACTTCTCATATACACTCTGTATCCCTCTTAACTTCTCATACACACTCTGTCACCCTCTTAACTTCTCATATACACTCTGTATCACTCTCAACTTCTCATATAAACTCTGTATCACTCTCAACTTCTCATATACACTCTGTATCACTCTCAACTTCTCATGTACACTCTGTATCACTCTCAACTTCTCATATACACTCTGTATCACTCTCAACTTCTCTCAACTTCTCATATACACTCTGTATCACTCTCAACTTCTCATATACACTGTATATCACTCTCAACTTCTCATGTACACTCTGTATCCCTCTCAAATTCTCATATACACTCCTATATATCTCTCTAAACTTCTCATATCAATGATAAAGTCATTTAGACTGAATTTTGACTGTTTAGCGGCGCCAGAGATTTAGTTTTTGAAACGCTGTCTTTCCTTAAGAGAAGTCGCAAGTTCGAACCGCACAAGTCTGGTATTTTCTCGGCACCTTCGACGGCCGGAAATGACCAAAAATTTCGTGCTAGGATATCTAGAACAATTTCTAGTGAATTGGTTATTGTAAAATTCAATATCGGTATAAAGAGGCAATACTGTATGTGTGACTGATATTCACTACCAGTAAAAGTTCGCACAGAAACCTCGCCCTATCCTTTTATGTTTGAACCTTAAAAGAAGTGATGGTTCCAATTATCGTTAATTAACGAAAACTCCTCTAAAAGCCAGATAATCAATGCTATACTGTATTGCTTCGAGTCGATTTTTAATGGCTACATTTGAAAAGTGAACGCAAAAAGCGCAAAAAGATTAACGACTGTATGCTTTTGCTAGATGGTACGAATGGCCTCAGTCAGCGTTTCGATGGTTTTAAATACCGTATCCGTATGTGACTTTTAATTTTTAAATAAATCAAAAAGATATTAGATAATAGATAAGTAACACCCTAATAACAAGTAGTTAATGACATACACACACAGTCGCACACATTCACACACCACACACACTCACACCTTCACACACACTCACAGACATACTCTCGCACACACACTCACTCTCACTCACCCTCACACACTCACTCTCACACCGTCATACTAACACGCACTCACACGCATTTACACTCACACACAATCACGCACACACATACTCACGCCCACACACACTCACACTGACACATTAAGGCGTTAATAATTCCTTATACTGATGTCTTTAATGCGTAAATTAAGAATAAACCAAAATCACGACATTTTTGGGTTGTTATATTTTTCGATATAACTAATCTTGATAGTGTTTAATTTATAATAATTTCCGAACGCCAAATAAATGAAAATATGTATTCTTTCGTTGATTGGTCAGCTCGCGCCATTGGAGAAGAAGCGATTGATATCTAACAAAATCAGTGCCTATTAACAATAACAGTAAATCACATCAAAATTAACATACGTATCTATGTTAATAATTTACACTGATGTTGTTTTTATGGCAATTCGAACGGCGTGACGGGAGATGCAAGTCGATTCAAATAGATATAAACTACGTCGTTGCAAAAATTTATTACAGTTGACATATACGAATATCTCCATTAACTCACCCGATACTTTTTCTATTTTGCCGACTCTAATGGCGCTGATGACGGTAAATGGAACTTCGTTACCTGTGATCCGTGCAAACCATCATTATCATTAGTTCACATAATTCAACTACCCACTGATTTAATTAACCGTATGGCGTGCATTTGCACAAACATATATATTTTTTTTTATAATTTTAGCATAGATTTTGACGTTAGCGCTTTATTATGCAAGTTTTGTACGACTGCAGTGTATGTGTATATTAATGAGCGAAGTTTTAAATTCCTTCCTCCGTTTTGGTTTTACCGTGTTGTTTGGATCACTGGAAGAGTGTTACACTTTATCTGTTGGACGCACCTGACCACCAGTATGACCCACGACAGACCGTAATAGTGGGTGAACGACACACAGTGTACGCCAGGGTATTGGACTTTTCATCGTCAGTCTTTGGTGGAAACGTAAAAGTGCGTACACAAAATACGAAATTAATTTTCGTTCTGCGTTTCTGAACATGAATGGAAGGCCAAGACAGAATGAGTATACATTTTATACGAGATCAATGCTCAGGTAAAGGGAGATAACCATATATGAAATAAAAATTAATTTCAAAAAGTGTAAAGTTCGCTAATGAAAATCTTCCGTAGTGTATGAAAAACATGAACCACAGTCACGTCGGATGGTAAGAGGCCCTCACATATCCACACTCCAAGGGCGCTGCACACTCCATGCCAAGATAGCGTTTGAGGTGTTTTGCCCAAAAGACGCCCAAACTTGGATGCTGGTTAGACCTGAAATAAAAGCAGGGTGTCTGGATTGAGTTCTCACGGGCGCATCATAACGCTACCCGCCCCTCATTGTTATCGATGACTGGGTAGTCTATCAGAGTTTTCAATTGCTTTCCCGCACTACACTCGTTTTTGTGGTTGGTTCCCTTGACCATCGTAACCAGCGCGCGCGCGGAAAATTCTCAATCGAACTAAGCTGGCCCTTATCACATTCCCAGTAGTCATTTTGTACGGTCGAGTAAATATTAATTATTCATTTCGCGACCAGAATTACGGGGTGCGTTCATAACTCATAAGGGCGTCATATAACAGTTTAATGAACGCCGTTACTGTCCCGAACGCTGGCGAGCAACACAGACCCCGACCGGAACCGATGTCGAGGTGTTTTCATTATATCGCGCCCATGTGACCACCAACACCCGAGGTTAGGTCTAATTTGGTTAACTCAATTACAAAATCGTCATGTGGCAACATTAACCGTGGTTTATATTCGACGACAAAACTCTGTACGCTGCGAGGCTGAACGCGAACTAGTATCCAAATTTGCATAACTGACGCCTCTTAGTAACGGGTGATTAAGCGAAAAGCCAGACACTACCAAAATTGTACTTTACATTTCATTAGCAGGAATATCCTCTATCATATGAGAAAACAACAAGATTATGTATTGTCGGACTTACTCGACGGTTACCCATCACCTTCTACCGTGTGCCGTTCTTGCCGTTGTTAGTATAGGTTGGCGCCAGTGGTGTAGTGGTTAGAAGCACTGCTTTTCATGCGAGCGGTTGCGAGTTCGAACCAGCATAAACCAGGGATTTTTTCCTTCCACAATAGGAAATGAGCAAGATTTTCGTGCTTGAATATTGATAAAGATTTATCGTTGATTGGTTTATTATATATATAGGGTAGTAACAGGGCAATGTTGTACGTGCGACTGACATTTAATTATAAAGTAGCACCAAAACCTCGCCTTTACCCACTCAGGTTATACCACTCGAGAGTGAAAATGTTTAGAACTTCACGCTAGACTACTCACCAACGGCCACCACGATTCGTAAAACAGCTAACACGGTCCCTTACTAACTACCCTCTCGCAACCATCGACCACAAAGCATCGGGATCCACCAAAAAACCCCTAACGCGGTCTCTTGGTTAACCTTCCCTCGCCTGACCTCCCACTGCATCGTTACACACCGAAAGACATCCAACACGTTACTGGCTAACCTCTCTTCGCTCCACCACCCACAGCAAAGTACCGTGATACACCGAAAGATCTCGGACACGGTCCCTAGCTAACTTCCCCTCGCTCGACCACCCACCGGCAAGCATCGCGTTACGCAGAAAGACACCTAACGCCACGGACGGCCGTATTGAATTAGCATTCATGACAAGCCGTCGGCCTGTTATATTGACACGGCCATATTGACCATAGCTCTTCTCCTCGCGCAACGAGTGACGTGCAAACGATCTCCCAACGGGATGAATGCACACTCCGGTAGAAGGTTTGTTTGCAAGACGTGATCTTATTATCGTCTTTATTGCTTCCTTATTCATCATCATACACTTTATCAACGGCCTCTCAATGTTACACATTCACAGTAATCTAAAATGGCGTCGAAATTGTCAGAAAGAAAGAGATAAAAATATTAAATTATCGACGTTTTCGAGACTAACATATCTATCCATTAATATCCATCACGACCGTCATTATAAACTATCGGGAAGTCATAATGGACGTAATTACTTTAATTTGTGTGTGTGGATGTCACCGACGTGTGATTAGCAAAACTGTAGTTTTCTAGAATAAAATTAATGTATTTTTGTAGTTTGTACGAAGAAATTTTAAGGCCAAAACTGGAAAATTGGGGAAAAAATCACTAAATTTATGACCCAAGTCACAGCAATACGTTTCGTCTGTGATTTCGTGCCATTTTTTGTAATTCGTGATCATTGTCGCTTTTGTATGGTGTAATACAGTAATACATGGAGTCGCGCTGTAATATCAGAGGGTCTTAACTGATCGTCACAGGCGGATCCGTAGGTAATGTCAAGGGCGGTATATTTCGAATGAAACTGGCCGCATTTAGTCTGTGGGCCTGTATACTTGCATTTGCATTCCTTAGAAAACAGTCAACCTCGATTCCGATAATGAGCCGTTTAGTTGGGTAATTGGAATTAATCCTTTAAATAAAGCTGAATTAACCTCGTCACATGCGAAGAATAATTGTCGTACGTTTTTATAGCAAAGCGTCATAAGTATCGCGGTAGGCTGAAAAGTTCATAGGCTCACCAAGAGCAAGCCAAGCTAGACGGATGAAACTTTGCAAATAGCAAGGCGAGTCATTGTGGTGACTAAGTACACAGTTATTTTCAGTGCATTCACATTTATTAATCAGTTGGTGCAGTCTTACCACGCACGTCCTGCAGCTTCAGACCTAAATGGACAGAACTTGATACCGTGGAGTTATCAAGTATATGGCTATGATAGGCTTAGCCCCCTCCCCCAAGGACATCAATGCTGATATGGAGGATACATTAGGGGATAATGCCGCTGCATTTAAAAAATTTGCCTGGCAGACGATATTGAACAAATGATGACGTCATAAGTGATGTCGCGCAGTTTTTCAGTGACCAAGGTGTGGGCTTCCATACCACGGGTATCCAAACGCTGGAGCATTATTGGACTAAGTGTGTAGGGCGTAAGGGGGGGGGGGGTTATGTTGAAAAATAACCACCAAACAATCTCAATCGGAAAAGGCATCATGGTCAGCCTATGAACTTTTCAGCCTACCCTCGTAAGTACAAGTGCGCCAAGTCTATCACCGTAATTAAATATGCACACGAAGAAGGAAGTCGAGCTGCTTTTTCCAATGTCTTGTACACCTTTACTGAACGAGCTGCACAACTGTCGTTTGAGCGAAGAAATTACCTATAATTATATTCCAGTGAATTTTTATTAGTTTGCTATTTGCCTTTAGCATTGTGCAGGGTGTATTGTATTGTATTTATAGGCTGATTACCGAAGTAATCGTTGTGAGAGGCCATTCTTGGCCCTTTACAAAGCTAGCCTATTAATGTGGTTAACACGACAATCTAATTAGCCTCACTTATGGTTTAATAATAATAATGATAATAATAATAAAGCTTTATTTAGAGTGCCGTATTATCCCTTGTCAATAATGACAAGATGATGTCGACGACACTTTACAATGAAACTAGCTTAAAACATAAACTAATTAAGTTATGTGCAATTTCGGAAGTACTGCAATGACTAGTGGTGGTTTTACACTTGAATAAACTTGTACAATATACACACACTTACGCTGATGACTACTTTGAATTATGAATAATTACATGTAAATATGCAACACTATGTGAACTAAGAAAAACTAATGAACTATGCAGTAATATGTGTAGGCATGGTTGAAGAGGAGAGTTTTGAGTTTAGACTTGAAAATGTTGAGAGTGGGAGATGTTTTGATATCAAGAGGGAGAGGGAGTTGTTCTGTTTTTTTAAGTTTTTCCGCATTGATGGATGATAGATGAAGAGAATTGGGCATGGGTTCTAGAGATGAGAGCAGGTAATTGACGTGAAATATAAAATAGCTGGACGTATATCGGGAAATTGTCTTTGTTAATCACCAGACTAATAGATTAGTCAACATACTCACCACTTCGAAGACCTGTAAGAAGGTACCATAGTCACAAAAATACATGTAGAAGGACTGTGTATATAAATGAAAATACCTCACTATCATGGCTAACTAGTAATGGCCAACTCCTTATATGACGATGACCCCCAAGCCAGGCATAATCAACTTCGCTCAGTTCGTTTTAAATCACAAAGTCTTTTAATTCAAAGTTTTCTATTTACAAACCCAGCGTACTGCTATGGCCATACGCATGACGCCACAATATGCCGATCTTTTTATGCGGACTTAGAGTAGAGATTTCTGAGCCAACACCCAATCAAACCCCACACGTACATTTTTCAACTGTCCTTCAACAATCAAACTCACTATCGAACACTCCTCCGACCAGATCCACTTTCTAAATACCACAATCCCCATTAGGAATGGCACCATAAAAACATCGCTACATCGTAAGCCTACAGACTGCTACACATACCTACATGCATCAGGCTTCCCCCAATCACCACGTTACCACAAATTATGTAGCGAGAAAACCAAAGCTGATATCCACTTCCAACATCTTCGCCAAACATTTACTAACTTTAAATACAAACCAGCAATGGTCAACCAAGTCATGCAAAAAGCAAGACACATTCCACGCAAAGAATTGCTCAAGTAAATATATCACAAGACTAACAACAGAATATCACTTGTCCTCACGCTCCGCAAACAGCTTCAACCACTCAAGCGAATTATCAAGGACCGACACCCCATCTCCGATGACGGCACTCTCCGTACTGCTACAAATGATAAAGCATTCGTAGCTTACACGAAACCTCCCTTCAAACCTCATGCAGCTACTTATCACTAACAAAATTCCCACGCACAACAGACCCACTGCCACTAGATCACGCAATAAGCCACGATTCTAACTGCATATCAACGTAAGCAGCACTATATACGGACCCAATAACACCGCCTTTAACATCATATGAAATGAAATTTTATATATTTATAGTGCCCTATTAACACATGACTATCATGTCTCACACTCTTGTAACACTAGCAACATCGGACACGCTATATCCCGCAACCTTTGTTTCCATGCACTATACATCGGAGAAACGGGACAGACACTCCGTCAAAGACTCAACGACCGCAAATCTGACATTCGCTACAACATCCACCAAAAGCCCGTGGGGAACATTTCTACCTCTTCAGACATTCCATCGCCAACCTTCAGGTCGCCATTCTCAAAAAGTCCAACAAAAAGCTAGATAGAAACATTTCCAAACGAAAAATCATTCATCAAATTGCATAGATCAAGAATTAAATAGAGAATCAGGATTTTTAGGACAATATTCGGATTAATCTTTTGTGATATGACGATATACTCTAACTATCATTCACACACTCCTTGCGACCCACTATAGCCGCACACAACACTTTATTTTTCATTCTTATGCAAACCACATTAACATACGCTTTTCCAAGCAAAGTAGTGGCTTAACTGAGAAAACAAAAGATTTATTTTTATTAGTATTAAGTTGCTTACAGTATTAATGACAGAGTTACGTTATTGTATAGGAATAGATATGAAGAATTCTAGCACCTTATAAGAAAAAATTATTTACATCCTTGTGTATTCAAAGGCTCGTGTTTCAATGAATTTTAGATAGTCCTAAAAGGTCCAAAAAGTCTTAAATTTACACAATAACAATCAGGAAATTTAGTTTAATTTTTTTACTGTAGAATATAATAATGCCAAATTACTAACTTTTAGCACCTACAACATACACAGTTTCTAATTGATATAAACTATATCAAGATATATGCAATCATAAGCAGCCATGACTTCTAAATAATGGTATAAAATTTCTGAATCTAGAGAAATGAGAACAGAGGTAAAACATCAAAAAATCTTAAGCTCATCTTAAACATTCACTTTCTGAAATACTGCGTTAAATGGCTTATTTTTTAAAATAAAAAAAAATCACTATAAAATAACGCTGCAATGATCCGAAATACATAAAAAATATGCAGATATCAAATTTTGCGTGTTCGATAGACGTACAGTTTCTTTCAAAGAAACAATATCAAAAATACAAACAGTTCCTAATATTCTAAGTTAGAAAACAATTTAGTTAATTATCTAATCTGGATCGCCTTAAAATTCTATTTAAGATACAGGACTGCGATAAAGTTGACCAAAAATTTAGTGAGATACTATTGCTATAGATAAATAAATAAAAAATAATTGGCAATTATAAAAGTAAATAATAAAATAAAAACAACAAAAGGAACGAAAGGAACGATTCTACTATATTTATGACTTGTGTTGATTAGTGGTACAATTACATTTTGCATTCATTCAAAATTGAAATAATCTTCATGTACATGTGAAAAGTAGACTAAGCAGGTATATATGACGTCTTGCGTGAATTATTATGCCAAAGCTTATGGATGCGTTAAAATGCGATGAGAATGATATATTATTATGCGTTCAGATGCGTATCCCCTTTCTGTAGTGGCCGGTAGCACATTGCAATTTTTGTTATCGATGTAATTCAATTTGCGGAATGTTAATCAGAATGAAATTACAGCCATTCAATCGAGAAGTAATGTGAGAGCATGTATGGTAGTTTCAGCCACTGATGATGCCAGATATTACAAGTATTGCCGTAGGCCTATTTTACGGAGATGAAAGTCGGCGGATTTTAGGATGAGGGAAATGATGAAACGTAATTAAGCATAAATGAAGTAATTGAGCATAAATAACGAAATTGAGTTCCACCCAGCTGGGGTGGAGTTAAATATTTTCGGAGAAGCGGAGGCTAAAGATATGTTCCCAAAACCGACAGTTTTAGACGTCTGTGGTGAGTGTCGAATGTTGAACGGGGTGTAGACCGCACTGGAATTGCTATATATGTAAGACGAGGTTGAATGAGGTAGACATTTATACGTTATGACAATATTTTTTTTAAAAGATGCGACGATAAACAGGAAGCTGGTGTAGTTGAAGTAATTTACATATTGCTGTGATACGTTGTCTGCGTCGAGTGTTGAAGATGGGGTTTACCATTTCTGGGGATAGTGGCTTTAACATTTATGCATGGCGCTGCAAGTTTGAGTTGCAGTTGTCAAGCTTATTCGCATGGATTGGTGTCTTAAAAAGAATAGATTGATATATTTTAATACTGATTTAATATTCCGAGGATATAGCCGGATTGGAGGGTTTGGGATGTTTGAAGTTGAAAACTAAAATAAATGCCTATCAAAAATAATACGAAGATTGTATTAATCTAGTTCAATACTTCAGCAATATCAAACCTAGACACAACCCTTCAAGGTTATATCGGTATCGGTTGACTGAAGATTTCACAAACCGACTTAAATGCAGTGTCCTAGTTAATGTAGTTTGCCTTCGCAAGCGAGTTTTCTGATGTCTATTTGGCCCAAATCCCGTGGAAAAACATTCCTTGATTTTCTGTGTTGTAAGACATTATTAGAGATCGCTCCAATAGTCTCGAGTTTTGTTCAACGAAATTTGAAAAAATAACGGGAAAAACTTGCACAGCGAGACAAAAATTCAAAATGATTTATCACGCATGGTAGAGGTAGTCATTTTGGTGAAGTTCCTGAGTGATGATTACGCTATGACAAATAATAAATAGTAGGTGAGTCAAGAAGTACGAAAAACAAGTCTCAAACGCGAATAAATTAAAAACATGCAGAAAAGCCTCGATAGAATATTCTGCCTTGTCCTTCGAGAGTTGTGCAGTGAATGGGAACTCACGAATGACTATAGCAGCAGGGTAAGGTGGCCCGTCTGAAGAACCCACTGCAGACCAACTGAACGTAGAAGTTGACGCCAAAGTTCAACGCAAAGATGCAGCGTGTGTTCAGGTAATATGTGTAAGACGCTGTCATTGAGTTTTGTTCACGATCGTACACGACCCTGCTGTAATGCATAATGATCTAGACAAATGTTGGCATGGTAATGGCGATGGGGATAACAGACATCGGGATCGTCATTGGAACTCGATGCAACCAGGCGCTTATGTTCTCCAAAACCACGTTAGATCATGATGAAAATGGCGATTGTTGGACAAAATAAAAAAATGCCTGGAACTATCATATAAATTATTAAATAGGAAGCATTAAGTTTCAAGACTTTATCATCATCTACGATTCTACGGAACACTTCATAATGTTCAACATAACTTTGTTGACTTTTTGACCATTATATAACCTTCAACTTATGTGCGTAAATGAAGTAAGAAAAAAATAAGAGAAATAAAATATATATAGCAATGCAGAAAACAATGGAGTGTTTTGTTGTGTTTTTCTCGCCAATTGCCATGGCCTAATTATTGTATGTAGTTTGAAAACATACCCAGATATAAGGAGGTACACAGATATCGTTGATAAAGCGCAGAGCAAATAGTGTTTCACGGAGCACACTGAGGTAGTATGTATAAGCAACCCCAACAATTTAAGGATATCTAGGCCATTAAACGCGAGCAAACTTGACATATCGGACATGGCAATAAATGCCAGAAATACAAAATCGATGACTTTCTGACTTTCTGTAAAGCTTTCTTTGGATAACGGTGAGCAATAGATATAAATTGTGCCACATTTTGATACACGGGTGTTGTGGTTTTTATACAACAAAATTTCCATTACGAAATCCTCACGCAGTAATTATAAGGTTTTACTGCTTCTTTTTAATGTTTAATTCCTAACTATGTATATTAATTTTTAAAGTAACAATTATTTGCACTTTAACGCAAATTCTCTCATTATGGAATGCATAAAACCATTCTTATTTCACCAGTGAAGGCCCGACGAAAATCATTGATATGCTGATTCACTCATAACTTCTGGCATAAAGGATCGCGCTTCTAACCACGGGAGAATTTTTCCAAATAACAATCAAGTTCAGATGAATTCTCAATCGTAAATTTGAAATTAAAAATCATTCATTGTATACCCTTTTATGTATGCGCTCACGTTTTTAGTCTTTCCTACATATTACCCGTTTCATTGCTAAGTCGACCAGTATAAAGTACCCTAAAGTTACCTGAAAAGACACGATTGTTATTGCCCGGAGATTCGAACGCTTCACCATTCTAGACTGGCTGTATAACGCCGAATCTGTCCTATTTTTTTGAATACCAACGACTTAGCCACTCACCTCTGGCCTGTAGTCAAGAACGGTCCTTGACGCACGTCATACGTGAATGAGAAACTATAAGATATGGTCAGTTTTTGTTTTTTTTTATGTGATCCAGAGCTTGTTGAGGAGTATGGAATTTGTTGATTTAGCCTAATTTCGCTCACACCTGAGTTAAGAGTACTCTCTACAATAGTTAACCAGCTCAATAAGATTAAGATTTTATTATTCATATAGGAATAAAAAAGAATTTGTTACATAGAAATAGCTAATGAGCACTTGTATCTGTAAGTTATGGTCAAAATACGAGGACTGAAGTTATTGCTTCAGCACCAAGAGGCTGATCACCTAGGTCGCTATAAACAAGAAGATATTGAGTGGTCTGGCAGACATTTAGTATGCTTTTACATGAACCAAGGTGGAATTAAGTAATATAATTTATTTTTGTAAATTAGATAATAATGACATTGACATTCATTGTAAAAAGCAGCTTTCTAAGACACCAAGCATAATTTTTATCCTTTTTGTAGTCATCCGGCAGCGAAAACGCACAATTCTTATTAGTCCGCATTCGAAAGCAACGATTCTCTTGAAAATTTGAATTCTAGCTAATCTGACTTAGCCACATGTCCCCCCACTCGTCCTAAGAAGAATTCTCAATAGAAGTCATACATAAGAAGTTGTATTAGTCGTGCTGGCAATCAGGCCGTCTGACGTCGTTCAAATTCTGCGATTTATGTTGATATTGCTGAATTTTAACAGTTGAGACTGACATCCATGTTCTAAGTAATTCTAGGGCAGAGTAATGCATGATGACAATTAACTTATTGTATATGACCTATATTAATGGCTTTCCATCCCCACCTGAGCAAGTTAATTTAAATTTATTTTATTCTATCTTAACATTATATAAAAGGTACTTAATTTTGTGGCCAATTTATAAATACATATACTCCATATTGATATAATTTACAAAATCTGACACGACGTTAATCAATGTATGTCTGGCGTAAATTGCGGTGATTAAGTAGGTACCACTATTGATTACCGGGCGGGTCTTGGGGTTTTTAATAATTATATAATAATCCATAATTTAATGAAAATGAAAGATAACTACTTAAAGTGACACTAGCAGGAATGGTGTGTATGTTCTCCTTAATCTCTTGACTCTAGATAATCATGATACTGTAATTTAGTTACATACATATATAAACATATA
>WURV02222482.1:0-10374 GCA_011762755.2 Epimenia babai | reverse complement strand
TAACGGGATAAAGTCGGATAGTGACGCGATAGTCATATTGTAACGGGATAAAGTCGGATAGTGACGCGATAGTCATATTGTAACGGGATAAAGTCGGATAGTGACGCGATAGTCATATTGTAACGGGATAAAGTCGGATAGTGACGCGATAGTCATATTGTAACGGGATAAAGTCGGATAGTGACGCGATAGTCATAATTATTGTCACGAAAAACGGCTGATATGATTCGGAATATGATCATAATAAACATAGTGATAGGCGGTGACCCCAGAGAATTTCTCTATACTGTACTCGAGTCGACTGAAAAAAACGCGACAGTGGTGTCGGCATCCATGACTGCACGTAATGTAATCCGATTAAAGCTATGTTTTTATTGCCGCTAGTCCGCCACGACCCCATTCCGGTGTTAATGATATTCATTAGAATGGCGCCGGGCGACGTGCCTATCATATTGCATAACTAGTCGCCCGCATCGTTTTCTATTAACTCCTAAATACTTCACGATTATTTACGTATTTTAAACTACTACTTTCTGTTTGAATTCAAACTAAATACGATATGGCTGTCTCGAGCGGTTATCCAAAATTTTCTCATAGACGAATAGACGAGTGTTTCTCTGGCCCATTCTTCAAATCGGGGTAACCGTCAAGTCATAGAGATTATTGTTGTTTTGGTGAAATGCATGTAAATTATTTATATTGTACCAAATCGACAGGCTGAAGTGGTCAGTGAAAGATTGACGTGACGTTCATGGGGCTAGCCGATGTGGCTCTACAATCGCTGGAGAGGAATGCACAGAGAAAACCTCAGCACCAGACCGGTTATCAGTAGGTCGTGGGTTCCACTCCCATCAGAGATATAGTTTTTTCTCTAAGCGTTTCTCTCCAGTGAAAATTGGTAATTGTAAGTTGCTTCGGTCGGACCCCTGTTCTCGCAGTTCTTGTTATCAGTTCGTGCCGATGTTCTCCACGTGTATTATATGCGGTATTTGTTTCATGCGATTTAGACGTATTACGCCTATATTTGACGTGACATATTCGCTAGTAATTAGATACATTACGTCTGTATTCAACATGACGGCTATTTTCGGTATAACGGTCACGTCGAATAAACGTAAAACTCTCACTTGACTAACCCATGAATCGTACACCCCCATCACGGCTCGACCGATACTAAACACATATGATAGACAAAATGCCAGCTAATTTAACCACATCGGATAGATTTGATTAAACTGTACGTATTAGACGAGCTGTCAAATACACTTTACACGAGTAAACACTCCGGATAATTAATAAAATCGTTTATTTTATTATAGGCTTGTACTGTCTTCATAGTTCATGTACACTGTACATATAACGTGAATGGGCGGAGCAATCGCGATTCAATACAGAAATACAGAGACTTTTACAGAGACGGTTACCCGCCGTCGGAGCGGCGTCGGGAAAGCGCAAGTCCGATGATGCCGAGTAAGTGGGTTCGAAGTTCATCCAAGGCAAGATTTTTCCTCTGTATCTCGCTTCCATTTTATGTTAAGCTTTGTGGGTCAATTCATTTAAAGATAGCCATAAAATAGCGAATAAATATTGATAAAAGTTGTTGGCAAAGAGAACGGATCTCAGAAAATAATTCCATAAAATGACATAATAAACGTACCTTTTTTAAGCTGACCCGTCAACATTCATCGCGGCGCGGAACGATGCGATCCTGAGTCTCGTCGGTCACGACTGACGGATTGACAGATACCTCACGAAACTGTATTATACATAGCCACTGTAAAGTTTAGAAATACACTCATAGCAGCCTACAAGTTCAGGTTTCAGGTTTTGAAAGGTAGACCAAATGTTTCGGAAGTACACATAGCCAGTTTGGAGAGTTTTTATATCGAGTGGTTAGGTGAAAAAAATCGGGTAATTGTTGAATATAAAAATAACGGCGATGTTGTAAACGTGATCCGAGGGTTTGTTGGTCGCACTTCCAATAATTTCTATGGAGAAAGAAAAAAATGACTTGGGCCCGATTTGATAAGGTTGGTTATGTATTTAGTAGCGTGTGCGTTCACTCACTGAAATATTCATAGCTGGTGGGGTGGGGGGCGGCATAATAGTACAGTGGTTATATACAAGAGATACAGTGGTGATCAGTGGATCAAAACGAGGAACAATTGTGCAATTTATCGTTGCGCGAATTTATTCAATAATATCCGTATGAGGCAACAATTATAAATTCCGCATACGTGGTTTCGTCCCTGCCGTTTGTTGAACTATATTACTGCGCAATATCCGTGTGTCGTTCAGCGATTGGCTCCACTCGGCGTTCTGCGTTCGGCTGGCTCCACTCGCCAACAGATTTAAACTCGATAAAACACCGCGTGTTGCCGCCGTTTTTAGAAAAGACGAAATGTCCGAGTTATATCACGTTCCACATTGTTGACCTGCACGTCGCTATGGTAATATAATATACACTTATAATAAAATTATATAATATACCTTGTAAATATATGACGTAGTATAATTATATTATGATTCATATAAACTCTCATTCACCCATCATTAACCATCAACTTGTTGACCTTGCTCCCTTGCCATCACCGTCTTGATTAATAATAGTCATGATTACCTGTTTTATTATCTTATGTCTTACACCTCACTTACATTAAACTCTATTCACTATTTTCGATACGCCTGTCATATCATACGTACATAAAACTATAGTTAGCCCAATCCACTCACACTCCATTTCGCACCATCCACCGTTCGCCCCATCCATCAATTCGCCCCATCCATCATTCGCCCCATCCATTAATTCGCCACATCCATCATTCGCCCCATCCATTAATTCGCCCCATCCATCATTCGCCCCATCCATCAATTCGCCCCAGCCATCATTCGCCCCATCACACATTCGCCCCATCCTTCATTCGCCCTATCCATAATTCATTCCATCAAACATTCGTCTCAGCCATCATTCGCTTCACCCTTCATTCGCACCATCCATCATTCGCACCATCCATCATTCGCCCCATCCACCATTCGCCCCATCCATCATTCGCCCCATCCATCATTCGCCCATCCACTATTCGCCCCATCCACTATTCGCCCCATCCATCATTCGCCCCATCCATCATTTGCCCCATTCACTATTATTTCCATCAACTTTCTCCTCATCTGTTATTCTCCCCATTCACTTTCTCTATATTTATTGTCTATCGTTTAATGTCTCCTGTACGCTGTCTATTGTATTTTATCAACTGCCTAAATAATAAAAAATAATAATAATACAACTAGTATGTCTCTAAGGCGCCTATATACATTTCGTGTGACAACTAATTATATTGTATAACACAATAGTAAGTGCATATAGGTAAAATATCAGCCTATTCCCTATACTTGATTGTTTATTGTATATGGACACCTATAAAAATTGCCTATAGTAAATGACGTGACGTGTATGTCACCGATCGCGCAGATATGTGATAGCTAAATATGTCGATTTCAGCACGGTCTGATAAATTACACCATTGAACAACTCGTGCTCAGGAATTTTGGCGTCGAAAAATGGGAGGAAATCAAGTAAGACATAAAAAGGCAACGTGAACTGCTAGTAGCATACAGTATATATTTTCTACTCGGAACTCTGTGTTTTCCTCCCGCTGAAGATCGATATATCTTTTATATGCCTAGCAACGCATTTTCAAATTTGCGCTCTATGTAACGTCTGTGCAGCCGTGGCAAATAACCCGAAAAAATATCAACTGTTGTGGAATGTTTTATGTTCTTGTTCACATTTTATCACTATAACAAATTATTTCGAAAAGGCTCAAACATTTGTATATCATAACACTGAATATTAGCAAAAGTGAGATCGATGGTCCTCTTCCTATATGTACACGGAAAATACGACCGCATGGGATGTAGGTCACGCACGAAACAAGAAACGCACGCCTCGCCGAGTCGCGTTCTCTTTGACTTAATGCGCGTCAAGCATTCACAAAATCACGAACCCGCTTAACGCAACGCGGGTCTCCAAAGGTTTCTTCCGACATTAAATGGAAAACAGTCAGACATAATCGCTGTCTACATTTTCTCCTAAGTACCGATTTTCTATTCTTAATTAAAAAGCATCGCGAGCAGTCGATGTAGTACATACGAGTACATAGAGAAACACGAATGTGGGTAGGGTATGCCATTAGTGTGACTCGTGTGGTTTTTCTTTGACACATTCGTCATTATTTCCGTTAAGAAAGAAATTATTCACAGTTCCCTAATTTGAAAGATTTGCCATTAATGTGATATATCGCTATTGGTAGATTTATCGATGCCAAGTGCGTTTGACAGCTGCTAATGAGCTACCTCAATGAATAAATTTCGTTTCATTAAACCCTATTCCACGATGAGTTATAGGAAACATGGCTAGATTTTACGATATTACTATACAATACATACATGTAGGTGCCATCTGTATGTAATAAGAAAAAATGAAAAAAATAACGCCTTTTTGATAAACTAGCATTAGGATTGCGATGCGCTATCATACAACGCTTATCAACTACACTACTTCCGGTGTAGTCGATACAAATCCTTCCTGATGACAATGCAAAGATTTGCCACCAAACCACGGAATCCACATGGTTCACCGAATGTACACGTAAATGTTGTAGATAAATTGAAAGTTAACTCAAAAGTAAAACAACATAAGATATCGCGGCCCCTTTTTACAAGCCCTTCTTGGCTAGAAGTTTCTGATCACCCGCAGACATCAATAAGTGGTACAATATGACTTGATTAATTGGTCAGTAGTGTTGTTTTAGGAAGGTAGCGGGCGTGGACGGCGGTCAACGACGGCAGTTCCTGATGCGAGTCGTGTACGACGACTCGGTCACCTACGACCTCGTCACGGCCGCCCACAAAGTCCTTGGTACGTAAGAGAACCTCCACCTTACTCCTTCATCTTTATTTCTATCTCCGTACATCTGACCCGCGATTACAAATCTAAGTATACAGTCACGTAAACACACATGGTTTCGCTTCAGCGTTTTACAAAAATTGGAACGTCCTCGAGAAGATAAATATGCTGTCCTATCAATTACGATATAAGCTGGTGACACAAATTTGTGAGACCTGACATTTTTACAACCGAGCGTAAATTACAAAAGTTTATAATAGGACCTTCACCGACGGACCTCGTTTGCCACAAGTTTGCTGAAGCCCAGTGGGCGGGTGATTTTTTGGAACCAGTTAATTTTATGTATATTAATTACTGTTCTTAGTGTTAATTTTAGTGTTAATTTATACGTGTGTACGTTGTTTGTTCAAATGATTTATATTGAACCTTTGAATGAGATATTATCGTACTATACCTTGAAGGGATCTGCGAATGTGAATATATTGCCTCAGCCTGCATGGTGTGAAAGAGTCAATAGATTTCTATAATGGTCGCTAATCCACCAGGTGATAATGTTTGTTCGGTGCGATAATTCGTCGAGATTCTTCATCTCGGTCGAGGTCTATCTGATGGCGCCATTCATGTGTCGGATCAGCGTGTGTTCCGTTAAACTTAAACATTTCTATAGAATCAATATTAATCACGGAAAAACCACAGCAAATCCTTATTTAGCCTGACCGCTCATAAACGTGAGCAATTATCATGGTGGTAAGGATTGAATCCAGAAGACCTTGATCCGATCTCTAATCTAGCCAGTGACGTCTTTAGGGCAAAAATCTCAAACTCCGTCTGTCCAGAGGCTGAGGGTAGCCCTTAGTTGCGCTTCGCATGCTCTACGCATGGTGTCCCTGACTACTACCTCGGCACTATTTCGTCATATCATTAATAAATAGTGGTCACATATCACATACACAGCAGAGTGTACGACATCCCGAGGCCGTCTGAACGTTTAGAACAAGTCGCCTGCACAGACGAAAGTCATCTGTGCTCGGCGTCTGTAATTTTCACGACAACGTTTTCTCAAACATAATCAATAAACCTAGTCCGTTCGTCGCGTAATCCACAGCTTACTGAGGCCACTTTGTAAAGGGCCAACGATGACCTACCCAACGGTTGAATCCCACAACTACACACAACCTCTGATTTTAGACTAATTCAGGATCGTCTTTTCTATATATTATCACCTTCAGTAACATATTTGTTTGCTTACGAAATAAAATGAGTATATGAATGTTATAGACGCGGTAGTTACCAAAAGACGATCGAAGAAAACATAATAGGCTAACCTCTATACACAACATCGTCGAAAACCGGCTCTGTATTCAACGAGCGCAAACTCTATCAATACAGTGGTAGATAAACCGATTAAATTGTATGCCCTCGAGCTCCCGAAACATCCAGTTTTATTACGTCGTGTCTGAAACGGGAATCTGCTGCTATATAAGTGGCGCGCCGATATTTACCGGGGCACTTCCGCCCCGTGTATCAACGTCCATAGGCAACTGCTTACACGTGGGTTTTGTCGCCTTTGACTGTTTACTGCCTCGGTCACTCCAAGCCGAGAAGACCGCCGGCTTTCTGATATTTATTCAGAATATAAAAATTTTACTAAGATTATACTCGATCTGTCTGGTTTAGTCACTTTAAGTCGTCTCTTCCTACTAACGACCATCTAATTTTAGATATTTACTTTAAGCAAATTGTTTTAAACGAGATTCACCATGTCCAACAACTGCCATTACAGCTCGGGGTATATACAATTGAAATGACATAACAATTATATTATTAAAACACCTTTGGTTGAATATTAACTTATTAGCGTATCGGTTCATGACATTAGAGAATGCTGTTTGCTCATATTTCACCTAAATAGGAAGATTGTTTACGCATGTCAAACGCGAGAAAGTTATTCAAATCAAAAAATGTCTATAGTGTGATTACTGAAAGTTTTGTTTTATGTCAAGACCGCTGCTGATCTCATGCGCTATGCAGGACTCCCCGTGCCGGATATACTGGAAGCATTCGGCGGACTGTTCTTCGATATCTGCCAGGAATCAGGCTACCAGCAAATTCTCCAGGTCCTCGGCTCGAACACTCACGACTTTCTACAGAACCTGGACGCCCTTCACGATCACCTCTCGACGATATACCCAGGTATGCGCGCTCCTTTCTTCCGATGCTCGTCACCAGACGCTGACGGCACGATGATCTTGCATTATTATTCCGAGCGACCTGGACTAGAAGACGTCGTGAAAGGCATCGTGAAAGCCGTCGCTAAAAATCTTCATGACAGCCAGGTGGACGTATCTGTAAAAAATCGCAAAAATGACCAACACGACCATGTCGAATTGGCCATCTGTAACAAAAACAAAGCTCAAGGCGTGCGCGTCAAAGCGAAAATATCAGAGACATCATACTCCTGTCTCAATATGCTATCGCCCGCGTTATTTTGTCGGATTTTTCCTTTTCATATACTTTTTGACAAAGATATGACCATCCAGCAAAGCGGAATGGCCATCAGCCGAATCCTTCCGGCTGTTGTACTTCCGGGAAAACGCATGTGCGATCTATTTGATATCGTGCGACCACACGTCGATTTCTCTGTCAATAATATTTTGTCGCATTGTAACAGCATCCATGTTTTGAAGACGAAGAGCGGAGCGATAATGGGTTTATTTAGAAAATCACATATTAATCAAGTCTCTATTAATAGAAAACAATCTACCCAAGCGCCCGTTGACGGAAGGCAAATTGATGATGATCACATAATCGGAGAGGGGGAGATTACTTCCACAATGACACAAAATTCCAGAAAGAACAGTAAGCCGCGAACATTTCCGCAGCCAAAATATAGCAATGTCACTCAGAAAAACATCAACAGAGAATCGTCAGTAAACAAACGCGAGACTTTCCTGAGGCACGATTCGAAAACAAACGTATCGAGTGTCGTAGACGGGACGCCCGAGCTACGGCTGCGACTAAAAGGTCAAATGTACCATCTACAGAGGGACGACCTGATACTGTTTCTCTGCTCACCAAGTATCGTGCATCTGCGCGACCTCGCCGATAAAGGCGTCTATTTGAGTGACCTGCCTTTACACGACGCGACGCGAGATCTCCTGTTAATGTCTGAACGCTTCTCCGCCGAGTACGAGCTAACGAAGAAACTCGAGATCCTCACGGATAAGCTGAGACAGACCTACATCGAACTCGATGACGAAAAGAAGAAGACAGACAGGTAAGCATTAATGACATATGTTTTCGTTACAAGATTTCAAAGAGATAGAGATGTGTCTTCGCCTTGTGCCGTGTTCGCCATATCGATGATATTATAAAACGAAGAGTACAGGTAACACCTCATCGACTACCTAAGTTAATGATTCACACAAGATTTCGTATCCAGGTACGCATCGTCAGGTGTAATCAACACACCTGACACAATCATTATGGGCTGCCTGCATCACAGATAATGGCATTATATGGAGAGGATAAGTCGGGTTTATCCTTATCACTAACCTTTTATTAGGGAAAACACGTCACGTCGCCGTATTATTATAGACAGATCTCTGTGATCTACAGCCATTGTGACAGCCCTGACCGCCAGCTGAATGTTCTTTCCACCGCGCGTTCCGCTGTATAATCGATTTAATATGTATGGTGATACCCACAGGTCCAGTTACTATGATAATCAGTAGCCTCTTCTCTGCACTTAATAACTCACTATTGATAGAACCAGTAGACAATTTGTCTGGTCTCTCGTATTGTCGTCTGTGTGCGCGCGCGTAGGCTGGTGTGTGCGTGTGTGTTTTTAGTGTGATGCTTGGCTCATTGGTTCGTGAGGTTGTTCCCGAGTCTGCTGTGGTTTATTTACTTTTTGTGAGTGGTACGTGATATCGCCGTGCCTGTGTGGAGCGATTGGTTTTCACAATAATAATGATAAAAGACTATCGCAAGTATTCATAACTATTTATAGATGGTTGCAATTATACTGAATAGACTAGAAAATCCGTTGTCGTCTGCGATACGGCCAAGAAATAACATAACCGTAGGATTCGGTTCAAGATTGTAATATAATTTATGGCTGCGGATGGCTGCGATGTATCTTCTCCCGGTTTGCAGACTGATGTACTCAATCCTGCCCCCTTCGGTTGCCAACGCCCTGAGACACAAGCAGCCAGTGGAGGCGAGGAAATACGATAGGGTGTCTCTGCTATTTTGTGGCATCGTAGATTTTGGAGCTTTCTGCGCCAAGAATTCGGACGCTTTGGGAGCCATGAAGATCGTGGATTTGCTGAATACGGTGTTCACTGACTTCGACGTTCTGGTCGAGGCGCACGCCGATGTATACAAGGTAAGAATGTGGCTGCCCACTCCAGCACCTTCTCATGCCGCTATGGTTTTAGCTGAAGAAGCGGGAGTGATGATGGTTGGGTTAAAAGTTCTAGTGACTGGGTACTTGCATGCGACGATGTGGTAACGGCCGGCGAAGTGATACTAGCGACTACGACACATTACACAGCGTCCATACTGTCCAAGGGATCGAGGAATATATATTAATCTTCAATCTATCATGATAAATTAAAATTTTTAAATATTTCCAGAAAAAGGCGGTACATTTGACTCGATTGACAAAGTTTTTTATAATTATTACTTCTCATATTTGGAATACAACTTCAAAATTATTCTTGCTTCGTCTTTTAATTTCATTGGGCAGATTACTTTTTCAACTCTAAAATGTTTATTATACAAATCACAAAGTACCAATTTACCTACTATTATGATCAATGTTTGGGCCTTTTCGAGTTCAGTTACACTTTTCCATGCGAGTATTTGTGTCAACCCCCTTCTATCAACTAACTTAAGTTAGCCTTCACATCTAGCTCCACCGTAATTAATTAATAAACGATGACATTATTACTGATTTGGATCAGATTGGTGGCATATTACAGCCTGAATTGTAAATTTTGTTTACCTGAAACGGTTTATTTTCGATAGGAACAATTGGACCTGCTGGTGATGCGATGACAAATTCGTTTTTGTGTCATTCAACTGTTTTTTAAGCTTGTTCGACGACGCCTTTTGATAGGTAGGCGGTTTAGGTTGTCCTCGTAGAAATGACTAACGAGCCTTGCCTGTTAATGGCAAATAGAAAACAACGGAGAAAAGGGACTCCTCGCGGGTGACTCAATATTTTATCGTGTCGGAATCAGAGGTATGACTGGCTACGTTAACGGTGAAAAAACGGTTCTCAAGATACAAGCATATGCAGGATAGAAACTTTATACAATTATCTCAAATAACTATTATTTCACTATAAGTCAGACTCTTCAATAAGATATAAAAAGGTAAAAGGGTAAAGTACAACATTTATATACCGCAAGTATTAGCCAATAAAGGCCGTCAGATGCGGTTTACAATGAAATGGTTTT
>WURV02222471.1:0-10374 GCA_011762755.2 Epimenia babai | reverse complement strand
TTAAGCGACCACCTGTCTTAAGCGACCGTTTTACGCCGGTCCCGCGGACGGTCGCTTAATACAGGTTTCACTGTATTTACTGCGGCGGAAGAGAAAACATAACATTAAGGGCCCAAGTTATTCGCAGTGTTTACTCATGTAAAGTGAATTTGACAGATAAGATAATGAATACACTCGCATCTAATATAATATATTAGGATATTTCATTCCATGATTAATTCTAACGATAAAAACCTACTATAAAACCTTACTATAAATTATATGACGCGTGTGACCAATTTTTCGGTTATTTCGGCAGTGAGGCCCTCGGCTGAATAAGTTTGCACGATTTATTTTATGCGTGTGAGTCATCTTGTAAGCCGCTTAAAACATTGGGCATTAAATTTTAAAATTTGTAACGTCTGAAAATTGCCGTTGTGTTTGCATTGCGCAAGTCCTCGAACGAAGAAATTTTCATACCGTTTTAACTACAGTCTCACGGTAGCGGGCGAGTGGATGTAATGATGACGCCAGCACACGGGACTATCGATTCATCAAGGATGAAACATTGCCACGCACTTTCCACTCCATCCGTTCTCCTATTTCAGTTCACGTTATCGCTTCTTCAAATCCTCTATTGCAGACTCTTATCGGTATAGGACGACGCAGTTTTACAGTCTATTTTACCGGTACCGGAAGCCGCCGGCTTGTCATCTGCTAGATATATTTCATCCCATGATAAATTAGTATAAAGCAATTGGTAAGAAATGCAAGAATTTTCTGAGTATTAGAAGAAGATCCATCTTACATTAATCACCAATATCTCTCATCGATATCAAGCATTTTGTCATCGACAAAAATTCTGTGTAAATTGACTTATATACTAAGCACAGAAGCTCATACAGTGAAACGGTTAAATTTCAAAAATTTGTCCATCACTTGAATACTTTTAAGCAGCCTTTTCAGTGGATGCTGACCATAAACTCAAGCTTAACTCAGACAAGACTGAACTCTCATTCATCTCCTCGCCCTTGCGTTGTGCACCGCCACCGATGATTTCATTTTCTTTTGATAATACTACCATCTACTGCTACTGCCCGTAACCAAGGTGTCACATGCGACTTTCACTTAACCTTCGGAAACCACATAAAAAGGCATTAAATCTGGCTATCACAGTCTCAAAAATGTCTCGTCTATTTTAAAATATCTCTACTCAACCCTCTGGCAAACGCTCGTTCAGGCTTTTGTATGTGCCCTTATCGACAACTGCAATTCCCTTGTGACTAACTCTCCAGCTTGTGACATCCAACGACTCCAGACGTTGCATCGTTATTATTATTACACACCAAGCTGCCAATCACGGTACCATTAAATAAAACGGAATGTTTTTTCCGTCTCATTCGTTGACTATCTCCTCGCCTATTGATTCTGGCTTTTTGGCATGTGTTCCGGCTTATGCAGCTATGGATGGTTAGGTAGTTATTCAGGAAAGTAAAATAAACGCTCACTCTTATACTGATTTCAACGCTTTGCGATCAATAGCGCACTTTAAACATTTATTGCCTGTCAACTTCTCGAACGAATGCAGTGGCAAGTTATCCGTCACAACTCATACTCGTGCGTTCAATTTCGATTGGTCGCCCAATATGGTCAGTCATGAAATGCACTCTATACTAGATCATTTAGGCAATTAGAATCTCTGTAAATTAATAGGAGGTGTGAATATCTGTAGAGATATATACAGTGTTAAAAATATATATGCTTCGTGTTAAAAATATGTCAGCTCAGGGATGTCAACATCGCTTATCTCCTGTACAGGTCTTGGAGCATTCAGACGTTTTCACGCTTTGTCTGCTTAAAGAGGGATGGGTGTCTGCGGTTGCTTCCCTAATGGCGTTAAGGTCGTTTGTAAAGCAGTTTATTGTTGAATGTGTATTTAGCTAGGAAAAACGTAGCAAATAGTCCGCCGTGTAATATTCTTGAAGTGGTCCGACAGATTGATTTTTTTTTCATCTTTGATGCCCGAAAATTTCACTCGTGTTTGGAGCCTACATGTACATTTCATCCCTGCGTTGTGTTCAAAAATAGATTTCAGCCATGTTTTATGCCCAGAGATAAATGCTGTGATTTCTTCTCATTTATCGATGGGTGACGCAACATGACACTAACATTACGGTTAGAATGTTGCTGGTGAATGTAGAATACTGCAGCGTTGCTCTTTATTAATTTCATTCTCCTTCGTTTTATGGAGCTAGTTAGTATAATATGAAATCATATCAAATTTTTGGCGACACACATGGATTCGTTAGGTTATCATACATATATCTAAATACAAATCCAAATCGATCAGGAACGGTGAATCATGGGTGTTGCTATTGATCATGTTTACTGGCAGACGTAATAATGGCGACTTCCTTCATGCATCGCTAAATACACCGACAAATTCCATTATCGGACAATCAACAGCTCGAGAATGCGAGGTTTTGCCGTCGATGTCACGGTGGTCAAATATCCAACTGAAGGCGCGATACACGTGGATAAATCTCAACTTCTATCGTACCGTGACAGTAATCTTTTATTTATTTAGTTCTGAGTGTTTACTGAACAAACGAATACAGTAGTCTTTCGCATTTTCTCATTAATAACATACAGTGAGAATTTTACATCCCCTAACTCTTAGGTGTTTTATGGTCCTTATAGTTAGTTAGAAGGTAACGGAACCAGCTTACAATGATATTATACAGTTAGCTCATAAAAAATTAAGTTTGTCAACTTATTCACCCAACAGTGGATATATTACGGCACTAATGTCACGTACAAAGCTATTGTACAACACCAAAACCATTCTCTTCGGGTTTGGTAAAATATCGATATGGTCTGTCCGAATGATCATGACGACTCACGCGTGATAATCTGAAATCAACGAGCTAATAACAATACTAGGTCATGATTATATTTGCTAAGACGTTAGAAGCTTGTCTGTGAGCGTATGTAAGATTTAGTATATAGGTACGAAAATTGAAGGTAACACCGTATTGACTAAGATTATGATTAGCACAAGCTTTAGGTAGTGTAAGACTACTTCTAGGACACTGCCTCTGCATTATCTTTCTATTCTGTTTGTCTGTTCCCCCCCCCCCGATTTTAACTTTGTTCAATACCACTTTTGTTATCAGGTTAGGTACTTGTGTTGGTGCCTCCTTGGCTGTGTTTCTGGCTTATTGGGGTTTTCTACTGTTTGCACAGCGAATGTTTGTATCTACATAGCCTTAATGTTTTCTCTTTCATTCTACTGTTCCAGTATTTGTTGCGTGTGTGTTACCACCCGTACTCATTGCACCTGATGAAGTATACTTGTGTACAAAAGCTTGTTAGTCTATAAGGTGTTACCTTCACTTTTCGTATGACACGATATTGCTAACACGGCAACCCACACCTCGATATTTATTGGCTCACCTAAGCTTGTGTTCGATGGGCTTTTCTGATCGGAGGTTGTCCGGCGTTCATCCGTCCGTCCATCAGTCCAATGGTAGAATTTTATTTTAAAAAATTTCTCAAGAACTTCTTATCGCCGAGGTGTGCCATTTGCCAGATATTGTCCTTGGGGTGGTTTCTTCTAGATTTGATCATGCTATCGGCAGCTAGGGGAAGTAACCTCTGCCGATGTTCGTATTTTTTCTTTAAAAAATCTCAAGAACCGCTTAGCGAAGATGTCTGCTATTTGGCAGATAGTGTCTTGGCTTGGTCTCTTCTAGATTTGTTCATGGTATCGTCATCGCAGCTTAGGAAGGAAGTTACCTATGATCGTTATAGTTTCAGCAACTATTTTAGTCGACATCGCCCTATCTACCGCTATTCTAACATTCACCGCTTTTACGACAAAGGTAAGAACTCGAGTATGCCGCAAAGTATTTTATGTAACTAAAATGATTTTCGTACAGATTCACGTGCATTTTATCCGTATACCGGTGATGCAATCGCGATAAATTTCGCTACCACCTCCTCAACTTTTTCTCCAAGCTATACACGATGATGTTGACTTTAAATAGTTGCACCTGATGAAGTATACTCGATATACGGAAGCTTGTGTTGATCCTTATATAGTTAGTCTACAAGGTATTGCCTTTGTATCCTCGTATTTAAATAGTTTCTCCACTTTCGGAAGATCCATTAGCGTAGCGCCCTTGAGTTCACGAAGATCACCGTCGGTACACTGGTTATAGTAAGCGCGTGTCGCAGTCTCCGCATTCAACAAGTCATTTTTATTGTGTACCGACCAACATTGGAATCAACATCGATTGTGTCGGTGATGAATGTTAGTTCTATGATAGATATTTAAGGCCACAGTTGATATTTGTTAACGATGAAATCCGGTAGGTTCACGACACCGCCGGTTGTTATCTCGCTGAGAAGAATTACCTATACCATCGGCGTCCTCGATCATGCACGGTGCGTCTAGAACCATGGAGTTGTTGGCCGATGGATGAATGAGAATATATGTACATCGGTGTCATTTCTGAGAATGAACCCGTAACTTAATTAATTTTGAATTTGTTATTTTGAGATTCTAATATGTAGTTCATTCCATATCTTGTTTTCTAAATCATGGGTATTTGAAAACTCGATCTCATAGTTATATACATCCTGGGCTTTACATACTTTTATTCCGGTTTTTATGGAAGAGATATCCGCTACAAATATCTCTTCGGACATTTCATCGAGGTCCGGCGACAACAATATTTTATCCGCTCTTTGTTCACTGCCACGACTGATAGATGTTCGTGGGGATTCGGACCCGCTGGTGCGTGCCATAGAGTTGTCTGGAGTTGGTTGAGTATGCCGTTTCCTTGGTCTTATATTACGGTGCGTGGTCCTTTGGTACTGTGCGAGCTGGGACCCCCAGGTGAATGGGACACTGCAGATGGTACGCGTGAATTGACCGCATTTAAATCTTTTTGGTCAAGTCCTGCTTATTGTACGTTTTATCGCAAAGTGGACAATCGTATTCCACACCGCGATGTTTCGTCACTCGACGACTATCTTCACCTCCGCGTGTTTTGAATTCAAGACCGCAATCTTGAAAGATGTGCATTAAAACGCTTGAGGAATAATCTCTCGGGATGATAAAATAGCATTCAAAGATCATGGCGGCGTTATACTATCAACAATTATATGCGCAATGCGCGAACCGTATTATTTCAACATTCTTCAACGAAATTAAATTAAAATTAGAGACCCATATGTTTTATTGCCCTCACACTCATCTGATATTAAAATTTCTTCTTCTCCCTCTTCAATTTACTGATGTGAAACACACATTCAAGTCCGATATGCCGGCGTAACGACTACTGTTAAGTAGGGAAAAATACGTTTTCAAACACTAGTGTCGAAAGTTATTTTATCAATTAACCTTATTTTATTGATGTTGGAGTAGAAATGTACGTAATCATGCCGAATGCCGGTTGTGAGCCTATTAGTAGTTTTATAAACTTCAACGTGATTTTATATGCGCTTTTCGCATCTACATTACGCATGGACGTGAGTCAACGTCTCTACTAGGTATTCAACTTATCATCATCAGACCAAGGGGAGGTAATTTCTGTCGATGTTTGTAATTTGCCTTAGGAGCTTGAATTTTCCAGATATTTTTATAGTTCCAGAAGAGTGTTTTCGATCTCTTTGGACCTTTGTGTTAATACTTGAATGTTTTTTGAGGCCTTGTTGGCCTTTGTTAATATCCCAATGGGTCTCATGATGCCTCTTTGGCCTATTGTTTGAATATCCTCGTGTTTGTAGGCCTCTTTGGCCGTTTATATCCGAATGAGTGTTTTTAGCCTGTTTGGCCTCTTGTCTCCATATCCGGGTATTCTGATACCTTTTTGCCCTTTTGTTTTTATTGTTTGGGTACCGGTACAAAGCGAAAGCAATGCGCAATCCCATAATCCATCTAATTCGAACATCGCTTATTTCCCCCTTTAAAGAAGGCGTCGTAGTGACCCTTGATGCTATGCGTGTTGACTTCACCATTTTGATGAATTATGATGTATTATTAACAGACTATTCAATTCCCCTTTGGGTGGTAAATATCGTTTCAGTATACTAATATGTTTTAAATAATACTATATAAAACCGTCACTGTGTCATGATAAAATGTATTCCAAAACAAGGTCAGGATTTCATCACACATGGATATCAATCATAAAATATTCCTTGCTGTCTTCATATGTAGATTATACATGATAAATAAAATTGTTTTTACGGCACGCTACAACGGGGCCGGTGCACTAAACAAACACGCAGATAGCTCACGATTATTACAATACAACGATATATTGTAACAAAATTCTATATATCATCCAAAATACTATGTAACAGAATTTAAAAAATATATTTTCTTGATACAATACGTTTTAAAGAAAAAATATATCTTCGCAATTATTATCAATTGTTGAATATGTATCGAACCAGATATTCTAGCGTTTTCTAATGATAACTATGACCTGTGTTACGATTGAATTTATTACTGTTATCACAGCGCATTATTCTCCGAACTTCGTCATCCGCAACCTGGCATTTTAACTTCGGGTGAAGATGAAATAATTGGGCTTAAAATTAACATCGCACACAAAACAAATGATAATAAGACACTGAGAAAAATTTGTTTTAATGAGTATTTCGGTCATGTCACAACGAATACCAAACACTGTTCGCATGTTTCCAGTAGGCTTTCAGTTCGGACCGCACAAAGTGATAAGAGAAAAAACAATTTCCACAATATTTGCTCAGTGTGATTTGAAGGCCTGCGTCACGGTCGGAGAATATTGTTAGAGCAGCGTTCACGATCAGAGGAGGTCTCCGCACACTCTATTTACTTGTGTTTGGGCATTATTATGCATCCTGAATTATTGTATAAACTATATAGAAAATATCGTAGGGTTCTGTACTAAAATATGCGATAAAATTTGAGTCATACAAAGAACAAGTTCCGTCGAGAAACTCTCTATACCTTAAACACTGGTTGCTCTGTACCCCGTCTTGACAAACGCATACCATCAACGGCATCAGAAACTGTGGGTAACTGCGGACGATTCTGACTGTGCGCGGATGTTTCCGTGCTAAAGTCCGGGATTTTTCCACTGAACATCTTTTCGAACGCACGCCTGTACTGATTGCTAGTAAACGCGTATATAATTGGATTCACAACAGAGTTGGCGTGACTGAGCAAAATGGCGGCGACAAGTAACGGGAACGGATAATATGTAGACGGAGAGAGATGAGAAATTGTGTTAAGGGTATGAAGTGGGATCCAGCACAGAGCGAAGAAAAACACGATTAGCGAGAGAGACTTAGCTGCCTTGAGATCGCGTAGAAACTGGTAGCGTTTGCGTTTACCGTTTTCTTCGTCTTCCCCAACGCGCAAACTAGCTATAACCCGCGTCTGGCGGAAGACGACAGAGAAAATGTAGCCGTAAATTACAGCGACTATCGCCAACGGAAAGAGAACGCACCCAAAAAAGTTGAAGAATACCATATAGTTGAAATCGATGACTCGCGTGAAGGCGCAGTCCTCGGGTTTTATCGGTGGTTTGAGGTGCCAACCCATGGTTGGTACTAGACTCAAAAGAATTGCCAGCAACCATGTAATGGTTATGACAATGTTAGAATTACGCATTGTAAAACGGCGTTGGTAGGCGTAAGGATGTTTTATAGCCGCGTAGCGTTCCACAGCAATAGCTAACAGGTTAAAGATGGAGATTTGAGTGAATACGATTATGATAGTATTCATGATTATACAGCCGTTAAAGTCACCGAATGGGTGTCCGAGGTAGCTGGCGATGGCGCAGGGGATAGCGACAGCGCCGACCATAACATCTGCGGCGGCAAGACTAGCAATGAAGCGGTTGGTTACGATGGAGCGCAGTCTCCGGTTGAAGTAGACAGCAGCGAGCACCATGACGTTACCGGCGATGGAAAGAGCCGCTATGACCGCCTCAAGACTGATGTAGACGATCGCGAGGGTGTCCATCGTGACGACTAGGGTATGGGCTGTTCAAAACAGAATGTATATTTTGAGATGTGTGTGAACAAAACAACAAAGTCGCGCGTTTAGCGAAAGCAAAACCCAAAATTTTATTGTATGTGCGTGGTTTTTCATTGTGAGTCCAAATAATACGATGCCGCTTTCTAATATTGATGAGAGAAGTAATATTGCAGAACAGTTCTACCAATAATAGATTGCTTGCTCTTTAGACTACGCCGCGTTCCAGTCATCGCGTTCAGTACCACACTCATGGCGAAACTCTCATGGGACGAGCGCGCACAACCGGTCGCATCGCCGATATTAGACTATTAATATCCGTACATGCTTTTACTTGGTGCTTAATAAGCATCGAGTTACACAGTCACGTATTATTACCATAGCATTCAGGGGCGTCAGTCGGTCGATTAGTCCTGTTTTTATCCCTCACAATTCACCTGGCGAGTCAAATTACCACTGCAAACTATCCGTAAGAGGAAGGCATTATTAGCAAAGTCATACGATACATGCTGAAAAAGTAAAGGGCAGTTAAGAAAGTCGTTAGATCGTTAGACTTGAACTCAGGACATCCTGGAATGACTCCTGGTCTAGCTTTTTCACACTGACCTGGCCGTACTCCACATGTACGCTGCATGACCTCTATGGAGCTGACCACTGCGCCATTTTGCTATTTTATTATTAATACGCAATCATCAACTAACACAAATTTCGCGTAGAGTGCGACATATTTAGACTGTAACGTGACGAAGCGAAGGTCAACCAGAGTCACTGGTGTTTTCGTTACAATTTTGGGAAAAATCCTTTTGTCCTCGTAACCACATAAGCTCGCTTTGTAATGGCCCAAGGTGGCCTACACAACGATTACCCTGGTAATCGGCCTATTTCAAACGAACTACAGAAGTCTCTAATAGTGTGTTCTACCCGAATACTGATGTCTTGGATAGTGTATCCTAACCAACTACAGAAGTCTCTAATAGTGTGTTCTACCCGAATACTGAGGTCTCGAATAGTGTATTCTAACTAACTAGAGAAGTCTCTAATAGTGTGTTCTACCCGAATACTGAGGTCTCAAATAGTGTATTCTAACCAACTACAGAAGTCTCTAATAGTGTGTTCTACCCGAATACTGAGGTCTCGAATAGTGTATTCTAACCAACTACAGAAGTCTCTAATAGTGTGTTCTACCCAAATAGTGAGGTCTCAAATAGTGTATTCTAACTAACTACAGTAGTCTCTAATAGTGTGTTCTACCCAAATACTGATGTCTTGGATAGTGTATCCTAACCAACTACAGAAGTCTCTAATAGTGTGTTTTACCCAAATACTGAGGTCTCGAATAGTGTATTCTAACTAACTACAGAAGTCTCTAATAGTGTGTTCTACCCAAATACTGAGGTCTCGAATAGTGTATTCTAACCAACTACAGAAGTCTCTAATAGTGTGTTCTACCCAAATACTGAGGTCTTGGATAGTGTATGAAGGGGATAACGATGTACTGACAGCATAATATTATAACGCTAAGAAATAATCGTTTATACACTAGTACGTATAAAATAGACTATGTTTGGGTTTTAGCATTTTTCGCATCATTCCTGAAAAATGGTGGATCATTTATTACTCCGACTACAAATATAAGAATTAAATAGAGTACATACGAATGGTGCTTTAAAGTGAATAAATCACTAACTACTAGTACATGTGTATTAACGATTTATCATCGCATCTCTGTGAAGTATAGACAATAATAACGGCAGTGGAAACAATCACACAACACCACATAAATGACAATTGTACATAAATATGTAACGATTAAACACACTTAAAATGACTTTGAATTTATGTATCAACTGTTTATGAAAATTTGCCATGCAAGGCATAAAATGGACATGAAATATTGTTATTACTTTCTAAAATATCAAACATACAATTACCTTAAAATGTTCTATTCGGCTGTCAGGTACAGTGTCTACATATACTACGTTCCATTATTTTGAAATGTGGAAATGACAGAAATCCTCCAATGTTTGCGGCCACGCCTGTCGCTGCGAGTGTCTGGTCCGCGCTATTTTATGCTTTAGTCTTGCAACTTGCGTTCCTATGCATGGAATACTCTCTGCTATCTCTGCGCCAAACTTGCATTTCGCTATTGAAATGATAAAGTTTCCGTCCATCCCTCTAGTCAATGATAACAGAAATATGTGATTTTAAAATATGGGCGATTTTAATTATTCCGATTTTAGCACCACGCGACGTGACGCTCGAATGGTCCCACATACACCATGACGCTCGAATGGTCCCACATACACCATGACGCTCGAATGGTCCCACATACACCATGACGCTCGAATGGTCCCACA
>WURV02222449.1:0-10376 GCA_011762755.2 Epimenia babai | reverse complement strand
TATATATATATTTACTATGTCAAATATTAATGATAACCCTTACTTTGCATTAAATTACTAAATAAATCAATCAATTAATTTTTCTGCCATTTACCTGTAATTAAGTGATTATGGGAGCACCACTAACTGCACCGGTTATATGGACCATAACCTGATGTGTGGTGTGTTCATTCTTAACTGTTTTTCGCTGCACAATTAGATATCACGAACGTTATGCGTCGTCGCCTGATAGTTTAGTTCATTTGTTGAATTGTTTGAATCTGCGGAGTTGATAGATTATATCATATGCTTTATGACGCTGATTTTTTCTGTTGGCATTACCCTCTGTATATTACGGGATAAGCCAAGAATATACACAAATTCTAATGGTAAGGGGAGAAGTTATTTGAGTGGTCGGAGCACTGGACTCGTAGTTGAAAGGTCGCGGGTTCGAATCCACCCACCGGTCGACTTTTCTGCGATGATCTTCAGCGATGTGATGTTAGAGGGGGTAGCTAATGTGGTAATGTGGTTCTCTGAATAGTTGGAAAGAAATGCACGGAAAAAACCTATACCTTTGATGGGACTCGAACACACAACCTCCAGATAACCGGTCTGGTGCTCTACCAACTGAGCTACAGGGGCAAGCCCTTATCCTGCGCATTGAGGTATTTGACACCGTTTTTAAGAACCACTGATATTTTCAGTCTGTTCATCATGCCAGCGATATACATAGATATCTATACAAGCATGATGGACTATGAAGTGATTGGCTGATTTTTGCGGTGGTTTCTATATTAACGTGATGTTAAATCCTCAGCACGTCATTTATCCCCGATTGCTGGAGTAAAACCTGTCTGTAAAATGGGTTAAATGGGTTAGATGCTTGATCTCATGTATGATGGGTGATTTTGAAGTGTCGAAGGTATTATGTCTGCGTTGAATAGTGGTCATTTATTGTGAAACTGCATCTTTATTGGCTGATACTAGCGATCTATAGATGGACTCGTGTAAATGTTGCACCTACACTTGACCTTTATGACATTAAACATTAAATTTTTGAAAGATACGAATGGTAGGATAACTATTTATGTATATATATATCATAGATAATACTAGTTTTCAGCGGCATATCTTGTAATATTTGGCAGCCATTTTGTTTATATATGAACTAAAAAATCTGCCGTATTTGTGTCTCGTAAATTACACTCTGTGCAAGCCTGTGCAAATAGGTGTTGATTGACGCTTGATATGTGACACAATCAGCGATTAATATTTTTCAGGCGATAATTGACAGGTGATATTGTTTGGGTGATAGACAGGTGATATTTATTGGGTGATCATTGATAGGTGATATTTATAGGGTGATAATTAATGGGTGGTATATGGGCCATTAATGGTAATGATATTACTAATGTAATAATTAAAAGGTGTAATTATAGTGTGATAATTAATATGTGATATTTATAGGGTGATATTTATTGCATGATTAGCACTTGATAATAAAAGAAGTGACTAATCTGAATTATATCAATCAGATATGATGGCTGAGTTTGGGATCAGCGATATTGAAGACATCAGCGAGGCTGATGTGAGTGTCAGTGAGTCTGGGGGTGGTGACGGTGACTGGAATGTCTCACCAGAACAGCGAACACACCGCCCTGGTATTCTGAAAAATTGGAAGGTATTGATGTCACTACACTATCTAACCAGCACCTTATTTATTTTGAAAAGTTGCATTTATATTTCGTATAGATATGGAGCTTGCATTTTAGTCTCGGGGTATAATTCTATCAGTCATTTAAGTTGTCATTTTGACTAACTTTCAAGAATTATTAAATTATCAAGTAATTATCAGCAATTATCAGCAATTATAAAATTATCAATTATCATATATTATTATTATAATTATCTATCTAGTAGAATTATATTTTTTTATTAGATTCCACAACCATTACTTATTCTGTGCAGTATTCATTCGTTCTGTCTTGTTGGGATGAACATCTCTAGAACACTCTGCAAGACGACACATTCGCTAGAAACTACTTTAAGAACACTTCTGTAGAACACAGCTTAAGAACACAACTTGAGAACACACTTTGCGAACACACATCAGAACACATCTTTGAACACAGACACATCCAACAACACTCGTTTAAAACTTCTAAACATTTTGAACAATCCTTTTGACCATACTTTAGAACAGTGCTAACACACCCTGTTTTCTTAGCACCATTATAAACACCTTCAAACTCACGCCTTTGAAACCAGCTACGTCTCTAGTAGATGCTAAGAAATGAAAGGCGACACCTTCTTTATAGACTAACTGGTTTTATTGATCACAAGTTTTTGCATTAACACCATGCTCCATCAAGGTCATGAAACATAACGTTTATGCAAGAATAAATATACATAAATATACATAAATATACATAAATATACATAAATATACGTGAATATACGTAAATATACGTAGATATACATAAATATGTGTTGCCCTTGGGTACCTAGGTAGATGCTCGATATTATCCTTGGCGGGGTGATATGTGAGTGCTTATGGTATTTTATATGGGCTGAATAGCTGCCAAAACCTTATTTTTACAGATTTCGTGATATTTGTGAGTAATAAACAGTGAGGAATAAGGATATTTTTCACAAACTGTAACTCACTGTAAAATCAATAGATATGTGTTTGGAAAATCACATACTTCATATGTTTATCTATACACTGTTGCCATGACGAATTCACAAAATGTGTGTATTTCATCCAGTAACAATAATTTTATTTTTAGGGCGATGACCAGCAATCAAAACGTGACAGTAATGTCGCTGAACAGAACACATCTGCAAACAACCAGGTCGTTGTGCGTTTTATTTACCCATTAAGTTGAATTTTCTAATTCACTTAGTTCGTTTAAGATATTTATTAAGACTAGTTACAATAGAATTTTCCAGTGCACCATTTGTAAAAAAGTTAGTTATCAAACCAGTTACAATAACATTTTCCAGTCAACTATTTATAGAATTCACATAACTCGTTACAACGGAATTTTCCAATCAACTATCTATTAAATTCACATAACTCAAATTGTTACAACGGTAGTTTACAATCAGTTATAAAATTTGCATAATTCAAATTGTTACAATGCAATTTTCCAATCAACTATTTATAAAATTCATATAGCCCAATCAGGTACAGCGGAATTTTTCCAACAACTATGTAAACTCATCGATTAACCACTTACAATGGAATTTTCCAATCTATCTATTACATTCACATAACTCAACTTGTTACAATGGAATTTTCCAATCACTTATTTATAAAAGTCACATCACTCAACTTGTTACAATGGAATTTTCCAATCAACAATTTATTAAGAAACACTAGTACAGCGGAATTTTCCATCCGTTAATGTATAAAACACATAATATCTACCAGGTACACTTCTCTTTTCTACAAATGTAGGACATTACCGTAAAGTTGGTTACCAGTTGGTAATGAAGAGGATTTCTCCATGATTTTCAGCTGTATACACTATCGGAGGAGGCTGTTATTTATGGTCACCCATATCACGGCGTTACTGCCCAAACGCCGCTAAAACAGGCGAAGGTTACTCTCCACTACTGGCTGTTGTGACGCGCGCGTGTGTGTAACAAACACCTCTGTGCACAAGGCTATTCAAAATGGCTTCTTGTGTCGATAAACATAAATTTTTTCGAATTAAGAAATTGTCAAACAATTTTAGTCGACTCAGCGGTGTCCGTAAGTCTAAGATAAATTGGTATACGATTTATTCCAAATTTCCAGGTGACATAAGAAGCCATAATCAGTGTTGATTTTTAGCTTCCAATCTTGAATCTCGTTTCTTTGTCATTACGTTATAACTAACCCGTTCGCAACCTTTTATTTCCCACTTTTTTCTAGCTTTTAGCATGAAATTGTTTAATCTGTTTCTATTTCTCATTACTGTTCCACATTTTAGGAGTTCACTCCAATTAATAATAGTAGAACCTTGAGCAGAATATAACAGCACTACAGCGCTTTTTTCTCATTAGATTTCCTCAGATTAAAATAACCCTCAACACATATTTATTTATTCCGTCAATTTAGTCAATAGAACTAAAAATAATTATTAATAATTTGATTTTATTATATGATAAAAATTTAATTTATGAAAAAAAATTAGTAATTGAGAAGTACGGTATAAACATGTTAAACATGTATTTTTTTCTATAGAATATATCTGTAGGATAGTTCTTTAATTACACTTGTTATTAAAATAATTGTTAAAAGTATTTTTCATCATTGACACAGATTCACTAATTCCATGTAATTTTGTCTCATGAATTAATCATCTAATATATAATAATTGTGTATCAAACGGCTAAAATATAGAGACAAGATATTATACGGGGTCAACAGCATTCATCATTGCTAGTATTGAGAAACCATCGCGCTGTTGCTTGTGACTGATTTAATGTTAACTGTAGATACTCTCCCTTTAGAATACTATCTTATATTGGTCTTTCATTGGTTTTTCTGCAGTAGTACTTTTAGTGAATTAATCACGCGTATATTTGTCTGATTCGGCTCCATATAAATCATTTAATTATTTTTATGTATCGCGTGTGCTGTACTTGTACATTTTACTTCGTCATTACATTTTTGCCACAGCCTCCTGACATATTGACTTTATCTTGCCTTATTACGTATATATATTTTCTGCCATAACCCTCTCAGCCCCACCCCTTGACAGATTGACCTCCCTTAAATTTTAACAATGCATGTTTTCCCACCATAGCCTATTGACAGATTGACCTCACTCATGTTTTAACAATGCGTGTTTTCCCACTATAGCCTATTGACAAATTGACCTCCCTTACATTTTAACAATGCATGTTTTCCCACCACAGCCTATTGACAAATTGACCTCCCTTACATTTTAACAATGCATGTTTTCCCACTATAGCCTATCAACAGATTGACCTCACTTACATGTTAACAATGCCTCTTTCCCCACCACATCCTATCAACAGGTTGACCTCCCTTACATTTTAACAATGCATGTTTCCCACCCATAGCCTATTGATAGATTGATCTCCCTTATTTTTACAATGCATGTTTCCCAACTATAGCCCCTCGAACAGATTGATTGGGATTCGTCCGAGCCCATAGACGATGATGAACAAAGTTTATCAGTTCAGGTGAGTTAAAAAATGCCTTATATACCTGCAGAAGATTTGATTAATCTGCTTTAACACCTACTTGTAAAATAGTCTAACTCTCATTCGGATAAAAGCCCAGGTTTCATGAAACACCTTCTTGGAGAACAGTCCATTCTTATTGAACCATAGCCCAGGTTTCATGAAACACCTTCTTGTAGAACAATCCATTCTTATTGAACCATAGCCCAGGTTTCATGAAACACCTTCTTGGAGAACAGTTCATTCTTATTGAACCATAGCCCAGGTTTCATGATACACCTTCTTGGAGAACAGTCCATTCTTATTGAACCCTAGCCCAGGTTTCATGAAACTACTCTTGCGTAATCTTTGCTTTAAATAAAGGGCACCTGGATATAAACTCAAAAATGTTTAATTCAACCACCAAACGGCTGTGATAGTGTAACTTACACGTATATAGTTTGTATATACCTTATCTTCATCTCCACTGTGACTATCCTTAGAGCCAGTTTTCCACTGTAGAGAGCGGTATAAAAAAACCTTATTTATTATTATTTATTTATAGCACTACAACGGTTCTCTATAGCTCTCTACGGGATAGGAGGTGATTTTGTTATCGTTACATTTTGTCAATTCGTTCCGACCGCCGTCGTCCCCAGTTGATCGACCGAACATTCGAGGACACGGATAACTTAGATCTTCTCCTCGAGTCATTAAACGAAGAGCGTAAATTATCGTCTGTCCAAGACGATTTAAGAATGATCGATCAGCTGAAAGTCGATTTATACAATGACTACGAGGTGACATTTTTCGTGCATGAAACAGCAGGTGACGGGGACCTTACACCTTTGCCGTATGATCACCGAACGTCACAATAGATTTCATTCTCTACCCTGTCACCGACCCACGCACTGAATGCCGAACAATCGTTCAATGCATCCTTGAGAGTGACTATACTAACGAGATGCTATGTTTCACCAATAAAGCAGAGGAAGCAGATTTGCCGTACTTCGCCGTTTATTAACTAACATAAACTGCACTTCGTCAAGCATGGTACACAGACGACTAATTGCATTCATCGTACTTCGCCTTTTATCAACTAACATAAATTGCACTTCGTCAAGCATGGTACACAGATGACTAATTGCATTCATCGTACTTCACCTTTTATCAACTAACACAAACTGCACTTCATCAAGCATGGTACACAGACAACGACTAATCTCATTCGTCGTGCTTCACCATTCAGCTGACATAAACTTAACTTCAAGCAATGTTGATAGACCTTAAGTTCAATGGTTTATGAAGTTTTTCTCTGTAATCAACATAATCATAGAGATATTTCTGTAATCCTTGTTTACTTTTATCAACAATTGGATGCAACCTATATGTTTTAAGGGTATATGATTCAACTGTTAATTTCACGAGTCAGGTCACATGCAGACTGCCTTCACTTTCATTGCAATTTTGTTTTAGTATTTTATACAGAACGATACATTTCTAATTACAATTTTTGATTCAGTTTTATGCAGACTTCTCTAATGACCTTCAGTGATGACCTTTAGTTATTCAGTTAACCCTTTTTGACTCACTGCTACATCATATATACTGCGAGTATCGGGTCTTCAATACAGTGGGACACAAAGGGTTAACTTGATTGATTGAACTCGTTTATTGGCAGAGGCTCAATATCCTTCACAGTCAGCGGTGGTATTGTAAATGCTCTAAGTAGCTGCCATAAAATTGCGAATATTCCGAGAGCTCATATTAGTCTACAGCTTACTCTCGTTACCAGAGTTATAACGGCGAGCAAATGACCATAGCGTCGCCTCTGGTTACGTCCGACGCTATTAACCAATCATTCATGTCGCCGCTTTTAGAAGATGATGAGGACTGGGATTCCGAGGTCAGTAATGCTCGGTTTTAATTTTTTATACCAGTAATCAGTTGATTTTTGTCTAATATATGCAGGTTATCCAATATGACCATATCTGTATTGATTATATTTTATAAAGATTGACCTGCAATTTTCACAATGTTTGTCCTGTCACAGAAAAAGGATATATATATGAAGAGTTAACTCGGTTGGTTATTGAGTACCTTTTCGATGCAGAAGCTTTTTAGTTACAGACAGAAAGGTATCAGAGTGGGTTTGTATTATGGTTATTGAAAGGTTTCCTGGATAGGTTGCATTTCGGATGCTGACTGGAATGTGTCGCTTGGCACTTACCTCTCCGCCATCTTACCCTATTTCTCCTCATCACCGTTCATAATCATCGTACGTCAAACACTCTGTAGATTGTATGACTTAGGTAAGCTGTCCGCTCGGATCCAGCGGCGCGAATGAACTAAGGTCTACATGGAAATGGTTTGGTTCACATCGGGGTGGTGTCCCTACCATATTCAGTGACATCGAATATCGTCAGCCATCGACAAGTAGTTAGTCTTGTGGTAGGAACACCAGACTCGTAACCAACTGCGCTATAGATGCAAGCTAATTCCTGTGCATTTTAGGTATTTAACACCGTTTTCTTCTCCATCATGCTCGTTCCAGATATAGTGTATGGCATGATATACTGACCTTTAATATCAGTGGTTTTCAAAATGGCATTCAATACCTAAAATGCACAAGAGAAAGCTCGCCCCTGTAGCTCAGTCGGTAGAGCACCAGACCAGTTAACTGGAGGTATGGGTTTGAGTCCTATCTGAGGTTTTTTCTGTGCATTTCTCTCCAGCTATTCAAAAAACTACATTGACTACCCTCTTTAACAGCACAGGCATAGGTTATTCATGGCATTTACTCATGTAAAGTGTGTCTGGAAGCTTACCTAATGAATGCAGTTTATATATGTATATCAGTTTGTTTCATTTCACCAAGTTAATTTTTAACTATAAACAGGACGAGATTGTGAGCCAGCAATCGGATACACCAAGAAATGTATCACCAAAAAGAGCATCGCCGATACACCAAGTGTCCTCATTTGTATCACCCAAACAAACATCACCAAATCATTCGTCACCCAAACAAACATCACCAAATCATTCGTCACCCAAACAAACATCACCACACCACTCGTCACCCAAACAAACATCACCAAATCATTCGTCACCCAAACACGTGTCTCCGAATCATTTGTCACCTAAACACGCGTCACCCACTCGTCTGTCACCAAGGACAGAAGCTACCAGAGTAAAGACTGTCATTGGTGGAATGATGGCAGATGACAATCAAATCGATAACGATGGCAATGACAATGATGACGATGATGAGAAGACTGAATCGATTAGTGAGTGGGAGATCGAACGAATCAAATCTAAGGTAAATTATTTCTGTAACATAATTCCTTATTCATTGCGTAAGGGACTTATAATTGTGGTATTAATGCATTAACCTTCTGATACTCAAAGTATGTGCCTGTTTATATCTCATATTAGTGAGTCGGACATCAAATGACTCGAATCATAGGCAGCGATTTTTTTTAGAATATGATGATGTTTATAATGGAGGTATCCAATGTGGTTTTCTGAATTAGTGGAGAGGAATGCACAGAAAAAACCTCTACATCTGATGGGACGTATCTGGCGTATATTATGTTAGTTGATAGAGTTTTCATCTCGTGATTTCTAACATGGCTGTGTGTCAATGTCTCCCTTTCTCAGCACTTTCTTCTGACTTTTATTATGAAATGAAATGAAATTTTATTGATTTATAGTGCCCTTTTAACACATGGCTATCAAAGACCCTTTCCAAATTCATGGTTACTATGATTAACTAGAAACACAAGGAATATGGTTCAAAATCGAATTCGGTATATCATGAATAAATCGAAAATAAAGTAGGCATATACAGTAAGATCACATATAAAGAAAATATGACTAGAAATATTACAGCACAGATCAGATATTTGCAGTGTTAGAAATATAAAATCGTATTAACGCTTCGTCATGGTGAAATATACTCTTAATATTCTAGACTGTATAGAGATATGTTCATACCATGCTAAGTTTCTAACCATATTACATACATCAGAAAAAATTAAAGAATAGCAGTTGAGAGTTGAAAAAGTATATTTATGTCATATAAGATAGCTTGTTTCTCTTCTAATCGGAGTGTGTGCAAAATGTGTTGCCTTCATATTCATTACAAGTACACAAGATCATTCTTGATAGTTTCGTCTCGTGTAATTTTCACATCCTGGAAGAATTCGCAGTACTGCTTTATAATACGATTACTATATATATATCCTAATATTACATTTGTCTGAAATTAAGTATAAATAAAATGGTAAATTTTAATGAAGTATTATTTGTGTCTTCATGCGCCTCTTCTAATGATTTTTTATATCGGATTTGTTCGGTTTGATGCAGATGAAGCAGGATGAGATAGCAGTAGCCGCAGATCTCAGTCGCCGTGGATATTCCACGACTACGTCAGATCAACGCCGTGGTGACGTCGATGATACCGGAGTTGATGAAGCTCCTGAGATGGACGAGATCCTTGAAGAGGAGTCCAGGAGACGAGAGGAGTGGGAATGGCAGAACATGGAGAGGATCAGCAGTATGGTGGCTGAGGCGAAACTAGAGCTCCGTGTAAGTGGTTGTTTCCTGATTCTACAAGAGAAATAAGTTCTTGTTTCTCAGAGAGTGATCTTTTGATTTGCTACAAGAAAGGTCCTTTTATTCTCCTATGTTCCTACTAGAGTGCTCCTTTTAAGGTTTCTACATGACTGATCTTTCTATTGTTTCTTAAGGAGTGGTCGGTCGTCTTATTGTTTTTTGAAAGAATGATTATTTTTATTGTTTCTTAAGCAGTTGTCATCTTAATATTTTTGAAAGAATGATCATTTTATTAGGTTTTTCCCTGTGTATTTCTCTCCAACTATTTATGGAACCACATTGGCTATCTTAATTACCATGATCATTTTATTGTTTCTTACGCAGTTGTCATCTTAATATTTTTGAAAGAATGATCATTTTATTGTGTTCTTAAACAGTTGTGATCTTATTGTTTTTGAAAGAACGATCAGTTTCTTGTTTTTTAGGCAATTGTCATCTTTTTGTTTTTGAAAGAATAATCATTTTATTGTTTCTTAAGCAGTTGTCATCTTATTGTTTTTTGAAAGAACGATCAGTTTATTAGCTCACCTGAGCTTATGCTCGGTGAGCTTTTCTGATCGGAGTTCGTCCGTCGTCCGTCCGTCCGTCCGTCCGTC
>WURV02222438.1:0-10376 GCA_011762755.2 Epimenia babai | reverse complement strand
CTCGGCGGCGCCGCGCTTCTCGACAAACGTGGCCTAGATTCTCTCGGTGGCGCTGCGCTTCTCGACAAACGTGGCCTCGATTCTCTCGGCGGCGCCGCGCTTCTCGACAAACGTGGCCTAGATTCTCTCGGTGGCGCTGCGCTTCTCGACAAACGTGGCCTCGATTCTCTCGGCGGCGCCGCGCTTCTCGACAAACGTGGCCTAGATTCTCTCGGTGGCGCTGCGCTTCTCGACAAACGTGGCCTAGATACCCTTGGTGGCGCTGCGTTACTCGACAAGAGAGCCATCTTTTCGCGATACCGTCAATTTCGCAGACCATTCTTTCAACGACGCGGATTTGACACTCTTGGAGGATTTCAACTACTTCCCTCCAAAAGAGAATAACAATCCCTCAGACACTACTACGACCGCACTACAACCAACTGATAAGCACAATTAACAATTCACCCTAAGATCTGTCGACTCCTTAATTTAATTAATGTTTTCCTCCTCGATTATGTTTGCGTTGCGAACTACGAAAGCTTGCTTACACTATATCTATGAGATCCTCTAATACTAATTATAATGAACTTTCCCGCGACAATAGATGTTATTTGTTAACCGTATTTTACAGTAAGAAATAACCCCTGTCGGCGATGTGAGCAATACCCAGGGCAGAGTTAGACCGACATCCCGCAAGGCGCAAACATTTTAATTATGGTCGAAACTCTAAATCGTTACTTAGAGTCCCATATGGTCTACCGCCAAAGACGTCGGCGTTACCTGGTATTTAATAAGTAAAATGATAATTTAGTGTCGATTTGAGACATACATTCTAACTATAAATTAGTTAAAGGAAGCGCATTGAAGCCGACAGATTAGGCGTATTCATATTTCCGTTTCTGATTCGTATTTTTTTTTCAGAAATAATCACTTATCTAATCGCACATCAACCCCGTGTTGTAATAGTTGTTGGAGACAGACATGTCATTGGTCACTTAATGGTGAATTAATTAAATATCTATGCAGAACGTTACATGGCACCATCGCATATCGTGCACTATCGTACACTTCAATCTTGCTCTTGTGTTATTTCAACGGAATAATTCATCGTTAAGTTTTACATAGCGGAATGCTTTAATCCAATAGCTACGTTGAGGGAAATAAAGAATAAGTGCTATAGGCACTCATATAAAATATCAAGTCGAAATCTTTGTTATTTGCTAATTTATTTCAGAAGTAATAATCATCAAATGGCGGTATCTCGACCAACTTTATTCGAAATTTAACGTTTAAAATGAATTTTAACGTAGTAAACGTATTTGAAGGGCGTGAGGACCGCGAGTAGCAGAGTTGCATGGCGATGTTACGGACGCGTGTTGAAGCAGGCGTTTCCAGGATTTTAGCGTTACCCACATAGCTGAAGAGTGTAGTGTAATAATAAAAAATATCACGTTTTATACCTCAAATACGGTCGTCGCCAGATATAGCCGTGGAATTTTTTGCTGAAATTTATTCGTTTATGGTAAATCGCAACAGATCACGTATTGTCGTCAGCCGTGTGTGGCTATGTTGCCCGTATTTCTGGACAACAGACAACCCTGGTTCTGTACAGTCTGACATCATCAAATAATGGTGTATTTACCTTACAAGAAACAAGAGCGATGTAATTGACTTGATATCAGTTCTGTTTATTGTGTCTATATATTATTCAAAACATTCTTGGATATTTGTTATTTATTTATGTATTTTTATTGTTATTTATTAATTGGCGAATCGGGCGTATGTACATTATACACAACTGCGGTTGAAATCATATCGGTTATATAATTATAATTGTACATAAATGTATTTAAAGCAAAAATCTTAGCCGAAATCATAATAACGCCTTCAGATAATACAGATACAGGGTAACAGTTCCAGTATGTTTTAGAATGTTCTAGTATGTTCAACAAAACCGAAAAGATCAACGGGAGAGGCAGAGTGCGTTGACAAATCGTATCCCCGACTAAAGAACTAGTCTAGTTACTAAAACTTACACCACATTTACGTTTAGACAATTCTTACGCATTTGATTATACTATATACGCCCCAATTTGTAAAGTAAAACGATTACTTTCGGGATCGATTTACAGCTTTCTACCAGAGATATGGCACATATTTGTACTTGCTGACGAAGTCATCATAATATTCAAAATATTGCCATCACTTGCCATCGTTTGACACCACTCTCAGTTATTCAATATAACTCGCCATCACTTGCCATCTTTCGACACCATTTGAGATAACTCGTCAGTACCCAAACTCATACGCCATAAAGGATCTTTAAATTTTGATATTTTCTGGACAACATGGTTCCGTTTTATTTACCATAATAGTTGGTTTTCCGTATAACAACGTACTTGTATTACTACACGCGCAGAAACACCTATTAACGTATCAATATTGATATACCTTGAGATTGCCAGGTAATTTACACACCAGCGTTCTAAATAATATTGTTCGTTCATGGTATTTATTTCCAATACGAAATATGAGCACACCTCCCGCCAAAATCGCCATCAGTATTATCGTTTTCGTCATTACATTATTTGTCACTACCCCAGTTTAGATAAATGTCTGCCTTTTCAGACGCGCTTGGAATATCAAACCACTAAAATATCAGGGTCGCCGTGCCCTGACAATGAAATAATTTTCATATATGTAGGTATTAGGATCGCATCCCAAACACTCTAATCTGTTGAAATCCCCTGAACCTAATCGGGGATCCCCATCATCAATACGTATTAACTTGTGCAAAAACGAGTTAGACATTATTTTTGTACATTTTCGTTTTTTGATGAGCACACGTATCGATTTTATTTTCTCGCCAATAAAGAAAAGTGCACTGTGATTCGCTTGGGTCTTGAGTTTTGATGTAGAACGTGGTCCAAATTATAAAACAAGGATAGAAGGAAGCGTGCAGAAGGATTTCAGTGAATGTTACTCGACGTATGTACCTGTACCTATCTTCAGGACGGTGGATCTCGCGAAGACTACGGGAGACTCAGTTCCTTTTATCTGGTGTACATAAGAATTTTATGCCATAGAAAATATTTGGCCACGTGATGATAACCCTCCGTTTTTTTTTGTTCTGCATTTGTATTATTTTGCTATTTGAACGTGATAACTTTTATTTCCGTAAGAAGAAGCAAAATAACGAAATGATCGCATGCTTGTATATAAGGCGTATGTACCTTAAGATCGCTAGGATGGACACGAACGGACGTCAGTGCAGCGAATCTGTTTTGGACTCGCGGCGGTTTTCTTAGTAGGAAACAAATGGCGAGATAATCGAGTGAGGGATTCGCTGAACAAGAATAACACGTTAAGCGAGAGTGTCCGTGTTTCCGCTTTGTTAAATCACGCGCGAGCCTACGGGCACCACCGGGCGTTTCAGCGATTGATAAACGATGATAATAATGCTGACCAGCGGGCGTTTACGGTCAGCTTAATAACTATCGGACGAGTAATAATATCGTTTTGGAGATAATGCGGATATAAAGTGGTCATCCACAGATAATGAATTAGTTAATATAAATGACATTATAATATCTATAAAAATCCTTTTTTTTTCTTTCGTGAAGGAATCTCAGTAAACCGCTTCTGTATCAATATCTGTTGGATCATACACGCAGAAATGTATTGGGTTTAGTTACTGTCACAGACATTTCATGGCGTGGAATCGATACTAATCTTGTTACGACACGCTGTGTGTGTGTGTGTGTGTGTGTGTGTGTGTGACGGGAGGGGCAATAGTTGGCGAATCTCTAGCTACTAGTAATATACTAGAAAGATTGTGATATATGAATGAATAAATACTATACATTATATCTGCTAAAATATTACCTATAATTTCTGTATTTGGAAGGGTGATCTGATGTGGTGTAAGGCGATGTATTTTCGGTGTCTGTGTTGGTGTGTAATTGGGTTCTGTGTGCCGTGTTATTGTAGTATGTGTTGCTCTCTCGTTTGGATCCAATGCTGTGTGTTATTTGGGTCTAATTTTCTCTGTTATTGACGTCTCTGTTAGTGTGCTATTTGAATGAAATCTGCTGTGTTGTTCGCGTCAGTGTTGCTGTGTGGTTCGGAAAAAAGCGTGTTAGTGTAGTCTATGCGGTGTTTTATTTGTGCGTGTGTTAGTATGCTATCTGGATAAGATCAGCTGTGTTATTGGGGCTAGTGTCGGCGTGTTATTAGTGATCCTTAATACAAGATGTTGTCGTTGTTCTGTTGTTTGGGTCCAGCTTCGCGTGGTGAGTTAATATAACGATCTGGCATGTAACATATATCGTCGACTCGTCAGAAAATCATTAGATATAATATATAATTATTGTTTATTTTGAGATGGGATTTTGCCCATCCGGATGCCGTCTATTGATCAGTTATAAGAAACTACTCGTTAGTGCCAACCACTAATAGGCGCTTATTAAACTTAACACACTTGTTATTACATTCGATGTGATTGGTTCGCTACCCCCTCTCCGTCTCAGGGGAGCATCGGCTACCAATGGATTATGGTAATTCTTTCGTTTTCTTTCGATGTCGCCGCTCAACTTGCCGATGTCCATGTCTCTCGGGGAGTCATATCCTTATTATGTCGTGACTCTACAGTACATTAGCATCACGTATAGCGGGGTGTGTGACATGCCTGGACACTCTATGGCGTCAACCAGTCGGGTCAATAGTGGAAATTAAACTGCCCCCCCCTAGTGGCTCACATAAGGGTAGGCCTAATTGCCGAAAAGTAACAAACGTAGATTTGTGTAGATTTGATCAAAGTAATCCGAAAGAAGAGCACAGGAAAAACCAAGCACCGTGTACATTTCTTATTTTGCACATTTCTGTTTAGTCACTCAGAGACCCGCAATGGTTACCGCCATTAACTTTCCTTTAATCAAAACTTAGCGAGCACTGTGCTAGATGCACATGGTAAAAATCCAATATTGGTCCATACCATGAGGTTAACATATCGTGTTTGTGCGTACGTGTACCCTCGCATATGTGATGTAGAGAAAATGTTGAATAGCTTCAGTTCGAGATAGAGTTTAGTAATTTCCATCTGATAAAGATAAAACGGTGATGTTAAGCAGGCAACGGAGCTGTCAGTAATAAGCCAGAATTTATTTTTTTTTTACGTCGCGCTGGCCCTCGAGTTCGTTAAGTGTAAGGTCACATCGTTCTGCCTTATTTTCCTAGTCTACATCGGAGCCTGTATCACCGCAGGTTCGTCTCGTTCGGAGAGAGATTTTCAGGTAATTGATTAACCACTACGTTGACAATAATAACGTCGAGCTAGTAGCTGTTTACGTCCTCATGACGGGAGCCACGGCGCTAAATGTCTGTCATTCATCACCCCTGCACCGTGGACCGACGTTCTGGATGGTGAGTGAAGTCATTGTGTCTGGTGTCTGCGGTTGTTAATATTAATCTTGTGTCACTCACTTCGATACGGCGATGAGAGTAAAGACCCATCAAACTGACATCAAACTATATTTTTCAGGACAGAATCCACGGATAACTATCTCGATCGCATTATTATGGATAGTGGACACTGTTTTTTAATTATTAGCAAACACAAAATTCCTGTCAGTTTCATCTCTCTAGAATCGGTGACATCATCACGATGAATACACGGAATAATGATTATATTATATACAATTGTTCGCACAATCGGCAATTTCGAAAATATCAGGTATAGTACGCTTCATTTTCGAAGGCTGTAAGTTCCCTATCGATACAAAACTAAAAGTGAAATGAAAGCAACGGTGGTCTTGACAAAGTCTGTAGCGGTGACAGGTTCCCACTCGCATCTCCGTTAACAAACTATTTTGTACGTTATTAGTACAATCTCGGAGAACTCATTAAGTTCTATCTAGTGATCAGCATTGTGTGTAATGTAGGAATCGCCATTACAATGGGGTAATCGTCATTGTGTCAATGCCAGCAATCGTCACTGAGTACATCCCAGCGTCTTGAGCCAAACCCAGCAATCGTCACTCAGTACATCCCAGCATCTTGAGCCGAACACAGCCTTCGTTTCTATCTACAATCTATCCAAGAAAGATAGACTGTAGTCTTCGCATCTAAATCTTCACCCCCACCATTCACTAATCCGACTCTTGTTGTGGTCGACGACCTCGCTAAATACTAAACCAACAACACGTCAACCAAGGGAAGCTTTCGGGAATCGTGAACACCAGAGGGTGATGAGTAGTAGTAAATAACACGATCAGACTCTAGAACACCCATTCAGCAAAACGCAAATTGAAGATAGACGACATCAACGAAAGTTACCAATGCACTCATTGCTGTGAGAACTCGACTTTAGCGTCGTAGTTTCTAGCCTTTCTAAACCTTTACCGCCGTGTTCCCGTGAGATCGTTTCTCGTATCAGTACGATTTTACAAAAAAAAACTTTAACCATTGTTCATTCGTGTATCACGGTACAAAATAATTCACGGTTTCATTGGATATGTTTTTCAATTGACACGTCATTGCGACGTTCACCGCCAGACTCGCCATACCTGCGTCTAAAATCCATGTTGTGCGTGACGTACGTCACAAGGCGAATATACCAATAATGTTTTAATGATTCCTCCCGATCAAAGCTTCGTATTTCTTCACGCACGTCGCGGTCCAAGTCACTCACGCACTTGTCACTCGACATTTTCCGCGTCGTTGAGTCAACTCGACGCCCGCCAAAGGAACGGTTGTTTGTCGCTTTGCTACCTAATTAAACAGGCGTGCACATAAACGCCGATCGATTTGACGATATCGCCTGGTATCGGCGACTGTCATGTCTTTAATCGCATATATTAATTGTCAATATTTTTGCTAGTTCATATGCAACGAGGCTCCTTCACAATGTCTGATTACTTATTTTAATAGCGACTACGTCAACACCTGTACGAACACGAAAAACATTTGTATTACATCACATTCATCAATTTCGATCAATCAATTGCCCTTCATCCTTCAGCAATGCCATACCCTGTCAGAAGTGAACTCACCTACCCACTCACCCACCCACTCACTCGCCCCCTTTGACTCACCTACCCAGTAACTCATTGCCGATTTACTTATCTACCCACTCACTCACCCCTTTTGACTTGCCTACCCAATAAGGCATTGCCGATTTACCACTCTACCCACTCACTAATTTACTGAATGCTTATCTCCTCACGAGCAATAGACGTCTATAATTTTTGTGGTTGGCTTTTCAGACGCCCTCGAAGATGGTTGTAACCAATCACATCACTGTATGTTCCGAGACATCGTCTCGAGACATTTTGACCCTTGTCTCCATCCAGAACTGAGCACACCACCCACAAAAACTTAATAACGATGTGATTCCGAAGACAGATGATGTACGGGAAGGATAATCTTCCGATTGCATGATTCATCTACGACATATAATGGCAGCCTCTTACTTACCCGCGTCTTATATACCGTGTATACAGATAATCATTAGGTTGATAGCGCGACTTATATGCGGCATATAGAAGTAATTAAATACCACTCAAATACGGCGTTAAATGTAATCTTTTGGATACGCCCGTCTTATATACGGCATAAGAAGGTTTTCGTTCGGCTACGGGCAACTTCTATATGGCGTATTTCCTCGGGATACCCGCGTCTTATATACAACGTATAAACGTAATCCTGGGGCGACACGCGGCCTATTTAGCGTGTATATAAGGAAATATTATTGTATATTATATATGTATGTAGTTATAAGCTGATGACCAAAGGCATTCGTTGTGTCGGCCATCTCTAGCACTCAACAAAATTAGCCCATAAATGTGTTTAACAAAAAAATAACCACCTTCCGTTATAACGGGTGGGGGAATACGCTCACTGTAAAAAATCCACCGAGTTTGTGCAGACAATTGACCATATTACATTCACGCCACTGGCCCAAATGTCTATAAACGGGCAACGTTTGTTGCATTCCGCAAAGTCTAGAAAATTAATGATTTTTTATAATGGGACGACGACATAAAGGGGAGGCAAGCGACATAGAGACTATCCATCGAGTGTCAAAAGCACAGACGTGTCAGCGGGGAAAAGCCACAACAGAACCACACTACAACGGCTACCCAAGATCCCCATAGGTACAGGGGTTTATGGCGCAGGTAATATACCCGGCTGAAGCGGTAATCAACCAACTGGAGTCAAAGTTTAACGCTCCAACCACAACGCTACCTGACTCTCTATAATATTTTATATATCCTATGCACAGCACAAAGAAATCAAAATAGATGATATTTTGAATATTAAATTATGAAGGCCAATTTTCTCAAAATCGTTTTGAGCCTTGAAAGTCGCCAGTCGCTGAATTTAGACACACTGCCCGTTAGGCAGATTGTTCTAACGCTAGCACGTGAGATGTGATCAAAAACATTCCACATCTATTTCGTCATCCTGTACCCTGCCACATGGTACATAGGAAGGGCGGGCAGCGGTCTGCTCGTCGGCTCCTGTGGGAGAACGGTTAATTTTTGCGCGCATCGCCATCTATCCTCAAAGATTGTTTAACAGACATATCATTTTTTTTTCTGTTGATAGATACAGACATGGGGGTAGAGATGTATTTACGCAGACGTTCATTTTTTTCTATGCTAATTATAAAGATAAATATAAAAAGAGACAGACGAAGAGAGGGAGAAGGAAAGTGTGAGTGAGAAAGATCGATGGAGAGGGAGAAGGAAAGAAAGAGAAAGGGGTGATACGATGAGTGAGAGAGGGAATGTGAGGGAGTGGAAAAGAGCAGATCTCCCATCCATTCTAAATTACTCCAGGGTGTAATAAATATCTACCAAAAATTTATTAAATTATTGTTATGGCGTTTCATATGTATAGTGATAAAGCAATAAAGCAGATAAAAGCTCATCGGTGTAATAATGACATCTGGTTTTACACCCTAAATAATGTTACTTTCGGCCATCTTCTGGTTTGTTTAGCGGTGGTAACCACAGCAAAACGGTATTGATACCGAAAGTGTAACGGATTTAGAATGTTCTCTATCGCTAGCCACGATGATAGACGCTGTCATGCATATCGAATCGAAATATACGAATATAATGATGCATAAGATGAGGTAAAGAAACATGATTCATACGTCAGTCGAGAGTTGCCTTTGTGGGTTATGGTCAAGCTAAGAGAAAATACATAGGCGACAACTGGACTGGAGATAACTACGTTGTCTCAACCACTGCTGGTCATTCACAAATCTTGTCTATGCTTAACAGGACATACGGATTAGCGTCGGTAAAACGGGTACCGGAATCACATCAGTGAAGAACCACAGAATCTCTGGACAGAGAGATGACTTTTATCTATTTATTCGCTTGGTTTGAAGTGGTACAGACTGCCTACATGTCGTACACTCTGCTAGTTTATGAGATTTGATAATTGTTTACAATTACATGACAAGAAATCAAGCGGCATACGAGACCATGCGGAAAACATCTGAGGCATAGCCACGCCTACATTATCAAATTACGGTGGTTATGCAGACTGCCATGAGTAGACAGGGTTTACAGCGTTTTTGCCCGAAAACACTATGGGTAGTATACTAGATAGAGAGGGATTTAAACTACCGTCATGTGGATTTAAGACAAACGATCAAAGGACTACGTCGATAGCCTCAAATGAATAAACGAAATAATATATTATTTTTAATTTGGAAGAAAGGTTTTATACGGTGTAGGTTTTCTACGGGGACATTTAAAAGTAATTGTAACGTAACCCGGAACCGAGAGAAGCAACTTCGAAGGTCCGGGTGTCGGTTGTAAAAACCACTAAAAATACTGGAGGATAGTATCGGGAATTATGGACAATATAGTAACTTTGTTAACGTGACCGATGATTAAAGATTATGCGATCAAAACGTCAGGTTTTGCTTTTCGTATGTAAAAAATATTTTTGCGTATGTCAAATTGTGTGTTATAGTGTAAAATGTCTAAAAATACGCGTACGCGAGTGAATGGTGAGTATTAGACGGCGCCACACCCTTTCTATAGTTCGATTTGTTCAGCTCAATATATCGATGTATGCCTTCGCCTAGAGATAATAACTGTGTTTAGCGACAGACACCAGATATGATAATTTCGTCGTTTCTTATTGCAATAATTTCACTCGAAACATTCCGAGTCACATCAAAACGATGAAAGGCTTCGAGTGATTCGTGGAATTTGCGTTTTTACTTATATAAACACGACAATAAAAGGAACTACATAATTGTTAGTTGTTTGAAAAAGCATTAAATAAAAACGACATTTCATGGGAGCAGAGATAGATCAAATCAAGTATCAGATCAAAAAAGAGCGTCTGAGAAATTACAACTCCTTTAT
>WURV02222427.1:0-10376 GCA_011762755.2 Epimenia babai | reverse complement strand
GTCTTGCATTAATTCATCCATGCATTCATTAGTTTATTCATTGATTCAATCATCTATTGATTTATTCATTCAGTCTTGCATTAATTCATCCATGCATTCATTAGTTTATTCATTGATTCAATCATCTATTGATTTATTCATTCAGTCTTCCATTAATTCATCCATCCATCTATACACTAACATTATTACAGCTTTTTTATGTTTGATACAACGATGTTAGGTTGCATGTCAGCCAAATTTGTATCCACTCAACTAGCCGTTTATCCCAGCTATCTAAGTACTTGTATATCGACACTTGACCTTGTCTTGATGCTTATGTTAGTCTACACGGAATTACAATAAATCTTATATTTCGGTCAACCCAAATAAAAAACGTTCAGTTCACGAGGTATTTTCATGTATTAAAACAATTTTGTACATTGTTGGAAGAAATCACAACAGTCAATGTGAGTTAATTGACTATACACAATATAGTATTATACAAATCAAATATGTGCGGCAAGTAAATCATACACGCCAATTACTAATACACCAGTACAGGCAAAAAGGTGCTGTGGCAAGTGGACTACATGCTGTCCGTTTGATAAATTCATGCGGTTCAATCTCATTGACTAAATGTGTTCAATGTAGCACCCACTTGACTTGTTCTCACCTGACTACATCTAGGTAAAAATCATGTTTATAATAGATTGGGAGTCTAAATAACGCTATTTTATGTCCTGTAATGATTAATAATTATAAAAAAGTTACCACAGTCGCTGCAATTTACGAAGAAATGCATTGCCTCAGAAGGTTTCCACAGGTAGCTTGGTGGCGAGATCGTTAGAATTCAGTCCAGATGGCCCAATATACTTATAAACCTATAAACTTAGTACCTGTTGAATTTTTCTGGCAAAAAGCCCCTTAAATGACGTCTGCCCTTAAGACTCTTGGTAGCCCCATCACTGTGGTTACGTAAGGGCTTCTTCACTCTTGAGTTGGCTGATCCTTCAGATAGTCTTGATGGTCTCTAGCACTGGCCTGCCTTCATCTAATCTATAATCAACTATCACAAATTTAGCGGTGTGTGCAACCTATGTAGGCTGTCTGTAGGCGTCTGCAACCAACGGATTAACTTGACGAATGTCAACCATGTGGCCAGACGCAGTGGTTTCCACCCCGGTGTTTTCCCTACCCGTTTCGCTGAAGCTAATCCGTTTGTCGGTACAACATCTATAGACCACAAGTAGCAACCAAGGTTTTCAGATTCGCTGAAGCCGCTTGTCCCGCTAACCACAGGTTTGCTTTGTAAAGGCAAGGTGTGATCCTAGCCTTTTGTAAAAAAGTAAAGTACAACATTTATAGACCGCGAGTATCACCCAGGTGGTTCAGATAACAGTTTACAATTCACAATGAGTGTCTATGGCAGCTATATTAGGCGCAGAATCTGACGCAGATACGATACCTTTAAAACTTGCATATCACCCGTCAAAGATGATATCGAGCGTGTATATCTTAGACACGGAATTAAATCTGGAATAAATGACTTGCCGAGGATTATTGCAGAAAAACCAACCAGTAGATTTTGAACCCGCGACCCTTTGGTTACGAGTCCAGTGCTGCTACCACTCTACTCACTGCTTCCCCTTTTTGTTACATTCCACGATCCGCATGCCTGCGCTATTTGATTCAGGAGATAAGCGACATTCGTTTTTGTACCACATGCTAACATTTATGTTAACAATCTATGTTTGGCTCTACAGGGGTAACAACTTTTAGTATAAATCATTGGCAACGAATTGGTAACTTAGTTTATGAACTAATTGGTAAAAATCATCTTTCACCTTGTACGCTCACAGCTCTGTTATCGATACCAATCGCACTAAAACATCGTCTAATATAATAACAAATGTCTACGCACAAAAAAGCGATAGTGCTTTGCTGGGAAATGACGGATTATATGAAATACGTGCATATGGAAGGATTTGGAACGTTTGAAATCTTCGTTATAATGTGTATTAAGAAATAATGTTAGAATCGCATAGTGGGAGTGGCGAGAGTAAAGTAATGAAAAGGGGAGTGTAGAGGGGGTATTGTAAAAAGGTAGTGTAAAATGGCTAGTGTAAAAGGGGTAGCATAAAATGGGTAGTGGAAAAAGGCTAGTGTAAAAAGGGTAGCATAAAATGGCTAGTGTAAAAAGGTAGCATAAAATGGCTAGTGTAAAAAGGTAGCATAAAATGGCTAGTGAAAAAGGCAAGTGCAAAAGGAGTAGCATAAAATGGGCAGTGTAATAAAGGCAGTGAAAAAGGGGTAGTGTAAAATAGGAAGTGAAAACAGTAGTGTAAAAGGGGGCGGCATAAAATGGGTAGTGTAAAAGGGGGCAGCATAAAATGGGTAGTGTAAAAGAGGGTAGCATAAAATGGGTAGTGAAAACAGGAGTAGTGTAAAAAGGGGTAGTGTACAAAGGGTAGCATAAAATTGGCAGTGTAAAAGGGGTAGCGGAACAGTAACAACTTTATAAAAAGCATGTATTTTTATAGAAAAGTATGAAACTTTATAAAGGAAATTTTTTTTGATTGGACTGGCTTTGTACATGGTGAAGAGTGAGGTAATTTAAATTGGATTTATAATTACAAAAGAATTGGAATTCTGCAAAACTGCGGGGAAAAAATATTTTAAAATAACCCGACTGGGTAACGAATCAGGGAAGCGTCTAAGAATTTACTCATTCTAAACGAACTTTTCCATCAAACTGAACTGGTTATCGACTACCATTGAGTCTGTCAACACCATTGTTTAAAGGACCACAGCGACTGAGGGGCAGATCTGTTACACTTGGCACAGATGTGATGTTTATAAACTGACGCAGAAAAAATACCGTCCAGTAATTCTTAGGTTTTTAGCAATATCGTCAAAACTTGATAAATTCACTACTATACGCTGTCGCTGTACCACCGCTGTACCATCGCTGTACCACCGCTGTACCACCGCTGTACCATCGCTGTACCACCGCTGTACCACCGCTGTACCAACGCTGCACCATCGCTGTAAAACCGCTGTGTACTACTCTTATCCCACTACTCTAACGACAAAATAAAATTTTTTTGGCTCTATATTTCGCCATTTATTTCGATAAACCATTTTAATTTTTTCTTTTATTTCCTATGGTGCATTCTCAATCATTTTCACAAACATTCAAAATTCGCGAATGTTTCAAGAAATTTCACAGTAAAGGTTGTTGAACAATGGCAATGGATTGGGCATAAATTTTTTGGGTAACTGTGATACAAATGAATATCATACTATATATTGAAGACATGAAAAAAAAGAAATTCCGTGCAAATTAAAATCATCTATAAATCTATTTACACTATTTAGGATAATTTATCCCCTTAAACAAGGCAAGAAATATATATATATATAGGGAAATGTTGAGCCCTACCCTGTACATATTTTCACAGGGTATGTAAATTTACAATGTATGGCATATGTTAGTTTTAATATCCATGAGTCATGACTAGATTACTAGGCATACATTTAGGCCACAAATTCTGGAGCCTATGCAACATGTAAGCTCACAACAGTACCATGACGTGACACGATAAATGTTCTCGAAATGTCAGTTTGCATTGTTCTGAGTCAGTTTTACTCCATGCATAAAAAACCTCAACTCAGTTCATTATTTTCACACCATATTCATCCAAGAGTTTGTATTAATGACTATGGCCGGCAGCAAAATATCGATATGACAATGATGGCGAATCATAGAGGTGAAGGACACTGGCATGTCTAACCGTGCGATCAGTCGTGAGTTGGGCCATAATCTCCGTGTTATTGATAGACTGTTCACAATGTATAGAGAGACTGGTGACTGGTGACCTAAAAAATCGTGCGAGGTCCAGGAAAATAAACAATCGCGAAAATGACAGACACCTCGGAAGACTTGTGTGAAGATATCATTTTGCCAATAGTAACACCTTACGATCCATGTGGTAGATACACGGTCCAATCTCTACAAGAACTGTACGCAATCGGATGTGGAATCCTGGCTATCGTGCCAGATGACCAGTACGAAGAATTCACCTACAGCAGCTTCACAAAGCGGGAGTGGAGTCGTGTATGCACCTACAACACTGGATCCTGCGGACATGGAGAAACGTTTATTTCTCAGACGAGAGTCACTTCCTTCTGCTTGCAGACGACCGTAGAATTTGAGATGCAAGCAACGTGGAGCAGCTTTTGCACGAGAGCACATCAGCGAAGAAGTTCTATTTGGCGGAGAGTCCATAATGATCCGGGGTTGCATGACTTATGACTGAAAGTTCGACGTTCAGTCTATTCGAGGAACAGTAACGTCATCACCACTCTACCATGGCCAGCAAAAAGTCCTGCCCATTGACCACATCTGGGATATGATTGGTCGAAAAGTCAACCGGAGAAATCCACCAGTAGAGCTTGACGAATTAGAGGCAACACTACACGAGGAATGTTGTAGGGTACCCAAGGCAGAGATTCAGCACCTAATCTCCGGAATGAGAAGGGTTCTTGCTGTCCCGAATGCTCGTGGTGGTCGCACAAAATACTGACCTTAATGGACATTTTCATAAACAGTGGGTCTTGAACATTTTTGTGCATAATTTTTAATATCCACTTTTGGTAGTTCTCTGTAGCCAAAAAGTTTGAAAACCTCGAGTTTTTCTCAAAAATGATCACTTATTTGAAATAAAAAATATTATTAAAATACCACAAAATCCCCTATTTTTGGGTGATTTCAGATATAATGAACTACTAAAATACATAATGAAGCACAGAAATATCTAGACGCTAATGATATTACTCATATGTGACCTTTACGCAATAGGTACAGTGAAATATAGGGTAGGGTTTAAATTTTTTCCTTAAGTAAATATATATATATATATATATATATATTGAAGTTTACATACATGAAGTTTATAAATACAGTAATACACATGAATGAAGTAATAAGATTGTACATTGTATTTCGGGTGTTTTATCTACTGTTCGGTGAGTATTTTCTTTGAATATCTTGAAAACTCTAGTATTTACAATTTTATGATACGTCGAAAGATATAAAATTTTCTACCATCAGAATAGCCTAATGGAGCCCTTTTTTTAAGTTGTTGTTTAACAAGTAAATAACGTGGATAACTTAAGGGCTACTCTCCGAACAACTGAATCCTTGAGATAAATCACGTCGTTGGTTTTTCATCTTAGGTAACTAAGATAAAACATTCTTTGTTTACCATTCGTGGTAGATTTGACTAGAAATAATTCGAAATGTATGGCGTAAAATTAACCCTAAACCTTTTTGACAAATAATGCCAATAACGGCTATCGATTGGTTAATGTCTGTTTTTACTGGCTGTACGATATCCTGTACATGAAGCGTGGAGATATATACATATTGTTAGCGAGCAACAATGATGAGAAATGATGTGAGATGCTGAAATGGATGTAGATGTCGTGGAGGATTACAGAGAGCGAGAGAAGGAAAGTTTAAGTTTTCGGGAGCGACTCACAACCAACAATGCTGAAACGATGAGTTGTGATTGGTTAGATTAGCGAATGATGAGTAGACTATATAATATAAGTTTATTGTTCCCTCACCCGTTTAAACGAGTTTTGGGAACAAATGCAGCGATTCCGAGATCGCAATGACGGTTTATCCAATAGAAATCGAGCTAGAAACGTCGCTTACACCCGATGAAATTAGAGAACTGAACCAATACAGTGGAAATCTGAGGATTTCGAAATAACTGCAGTATTTGTCAATATAAAACCGCGGAAATGTGCTATAAATATACACCGCAAAAGAGATAGATTTAACAGCTATATAAAAGTGAATTGATGCTGATAATTGAGCATATATTACTGGGTGTTTACCTTATTGAACAGGCATGGTCTGGGCAGGCCAGCAAGCATAAACGGAGCATTGCCGCGACTTATAAAATGCTATTGAAGCAAAAATGCTTACAAACCTTTTTCGTCCATTTACTCTTTCAAAATCTATATTCTAAAATTTTTCAGATACTTTTTGGATGTCTCAACTTTCCCGTTGTATTCGCTTAAAACGACCATGTGGTGAGGTGTGACTTCAAGTTCACACTCAGCTGAAGAATGCGTCGTAACTGTACATTTGGTACAAAAAGTTTTTCATTTGCATTTCATTTCATAAGACTACCTGCATCATAATACTGCGTAGGTAAATTCTATAAATAGAAGAAGCCCATACATCAATGTGAATGCTAATTTTCAACCTGATGATACATTTAATACTATCATATAAGGTACATATTAAATAAAATTTACTATTCTCCATATAGCTGAAATATCTTCACCAGTCTTCTGGAATTGCGCAGCCATAAAAAATTAGCGACCTCAATAATATCTGCGATATAAAGTCCTATCATTATCCTGACGTTATAATCATTTCCTCTCTGAAACCTCCAGTGTCTAGTTATGTCTGGTCAGTAAAGATCGCCGTGGAGATGGCTTTCTTTTCCATCGCCGTGGAGATGGCTTTCTTTTCCATCGCCTGCGTCTTCTATCGCGAGGTTTGCGCTCTCTTCGTCGGCATTCTTCAGTTCGTGCTTCGACAGATGCTCGACGACGCCAGCGCCGAAAGAATCGCCGAGAACATTGATTGACGTGCGGATACGGTCTCTGTGAATCAGACGACGTAAAACGTTATTCCAGGAAAGAGTTACATCCAAAGTGTGATATATGTAATATATATGTGTATATATATACATACACATTAAATATTTACACTATATACTATCTATGGTTTTTATTAATGTAAAGCATGTTTGAGAGCTCAGCTAGTGAAAAGAGCAGTGTTTATACGAAACAATGGTTCATTATACCACCCTGATTCATTACTGCCCATGATCAATTACAAAAATTGATTCCTCACAGAACATTGATTCAATACAGATCAGCGACTCATTAAAGAACAATGATTTGTTATTGAACATTGATTTGATATAGAACATTGATTGATGCCAGAACGTTGATTCAGTATAGAACATTAAGTAATTATAGAAAACTGATTCATCATAGAAAATTGATTAATCGTACAAAATTTATTTATTATAGAACATTGATCCGGAAAAGATTGCAGCATCCTCTTGCTGCTGGAACAACAGCTTTGTTCAGAGAAGTTTTCTCAGAGAAATCTAATGGCTAACCAACTAAAACTATTCCTGACAAACATGTAGTAACGAAAGCCCAACCACAAAGCTCTACGTTCAGTCGCTCAAAAACGCACATCAATTTTAAGTCCAATACTATTTATTAGTGGTTGGCTCCCTTCTGAGGTAGTTGCAAAAAACTTGACATGTAACTGAACAAGTAATGAATTAATGAATTAATACAGTAATCAACATTTACTAGCAAGTCTTTTAGACCGTAAGAAGAAATCGGCTATCATACTATACCAATGCGTTCCACTCATATCTGTACTCTCTAGGAAGGAACTTGTAATCTACAGGTGAATTATTTCTCTTTTATTGTAAGTCCATTCTCAACATTTACTAGCAAGTCTTTTAGACCGTAAGAAGAAATCGGCTATCATACTATACCAAAGCGTTCCACTCATATCTGTACTCTCTAGGAAGGAACTTGTAATCTACAGGTAAATTATTTCTCTTTTATTGTAAGTCCATTCAGGATCGCCTTATTTTATGAACTACTGTCACGTCGACAGTAAACAAAATGCTGCCCATTTGAGTTTGTGAATAATAATAGCAACCTATGTCTTGTACCTGCGATACGACAAATTCAAAAATGGCCATCTTTCTAGCCGAGTAAAATAATCGACTCGCGTGGTTTATCGTGGGCTGTATTTCGGGAATGACTCACAGAAACCAGTCGACGGCGAGAATGAGGCTGATATCTGCCACGGGGAGGCCGACTGACGTGAGCACCATGATCATGGTGACGAGGCCGGCGCTCGGGATGCTCGCTGCTCCGATGCTCGCGCAAGTCGCCGTCAGACTGAGCAAAGTGCGACATTTATACAGCGCGCTTCGAATCACAAGTTCACAGCAAGTCATCGGGGGAAGCGGTTCTAGAACGGGCTGTCGCCAGTCCCTCACCAATTGACATTCCCAGGGCGTATTACTTCATACTGCCACAGGTACCTACCCATTCCTTAGTTGACAAGAGCAACTGTGATGGAGTACCTTGTTCGAGGACACAATGAAAAAACGCAATTGCTACTGCTCGTAGCCCGGCGCTCTACCAACTGAGCTATCCCACTCCCTGAGACAACCGGGGTGCGCGGTATAGCAGTAAAAAACCGTACAATAGAAATACAATAAAATATTCAGGTGAACATCGTAAAATCTTGATAAACCACAATTTAATGGTTATTACATGACTTTACTCCATATAAAATGATATACCTCTATAGCAAGATCTGTTGAAAGGAGATGTAAAGATGTGCTAAAATGTGCAAACAAATGTCCCCGGAGTTATGAACACGCTATATACACATTTCATGAACATTACAGTTTCTCTACCTATTTTATAAACATTATACAAACGTTTTATAATCAATATGATTACAGCATTATAATTGAACTGAGTATATGATTTATTTTATCATAGTACGAGATTCTTGTGGAGAATGCACAATATGCGAGTCAGGAAATAGTACTTCACTGCACAAATACAAAGTTTTAAAATACTTAAGAATAATCAAAAGGAATAATCAATCAAAGTTACGGTGGAATTAGTAATAGTTTAGAGCTATAGGGCCTTATATGTTGAATGCGAGAGCCCCTCCCCTCTGAAATACCTGCAGAGTGGCACACCTGATGGTAATAATCTGGCCGATGGTCAAGCCGATACCATTCATCTGAGCAATAAAGATAGGCGCGACTGCCTCGTACAGAGCCGTCCCGTCCATATTGAGCGTTGCGCCGACGGGCAGCACGAATCGCGTCACACGCCGGTCGATGTTTAGGTTCTCCTCTAGACAGCGGAATGTTACGGGTAATGTGGCCGAACTGGAGAGATCGAACGCGTTCATTAGTGCATAGAAAGTAGAGATGTCAGGATTTTTTTTAAGAAATAATCGCACAATTCATCAACGCGTACTGCGGAGACGTATAAGCGAGAAAAAGTGTACAAAACACGATGTTAAGTATGCAACGAAACTAAGGCCCTCCACAGAGTATCCTTGGAAACGTAATATATAATGAAAAGATAATGTGAATTGTGAATAATGTAAAGTCTTTTAGGTTATGATTCTAAAAGCATGACACTGCAGTTGTCGGGTAAGATAAAAGGCATAGACCTATAAATAGTACTCTTCCTTGACTGACATTTATAGTGAGGAGATGCTAATATGAAACATTTCTTTCAAAAAAGAGAGAGGAAAATTTCTTCTCCTTGGCTTACACCAATGGTGTTTACCTCGAGGCAGTTCCGAGAGCTGTCACCCAGGCCTGCAGCATGCCTCGCACAAACCGTGCAGGATTCTTACGGCAAATGATCAGGTATATGAGTGGCAGTGTGATGAGCGCGTGTACAGCCAGACCCGTCAGAACAGTCACCATGTACAGACCCAACTGCTGGGCGACCTCTCCCAAATCGGGCAAGTCCATGATCTTGCCCATTATCAAGAACATGATGCCAAAGGGAGAGTACCTAAGATATACATGTGAAATTCCAGTACATTTATACCCCTTAAATATCGGTCAATAATGGCTGACAAAAGTGCTTTGCAAATGACCACCAAATGATTACACATGTGGAATTATGGGTGCTCAACCGGCCGATGGTGAGCATAGCACATGCCGCCCATTGAGTCGTACTATGTGAGCCCAAATGCAATTAACGTTTCCCTTGGATTTTCCCATGGTTGATTATCAATGTATATCAGATATTAAGAATCGTACAATTGTATATTACACAATTACGTATATTGTTTAATGGGAGATGTGTGTACTGGTGTCTGGTAATATCTGGGGATACATAAGGATGAACAACCTAATGCAGTGAGCCCCCATATCACATTGTTCTTGACAAAAATCCAGATCATATAAGAAATCAATGATGTGACAAAATCAATAAGAAGAATTTTCAACACTTTGCAAAAACCCAATTGTAAATTCACTTCCTTGATCGAGACTGAAAAATCCATGAACATTTACAGCTATCTATTATTTATTTTATTAAACACCAATTACCTCCCTTGCTCACACTAACAAAAATATCCAGAAACAGTCAAACTCCCCATCTACAACATACATAAACAGAGTGTATTGTACATAAAATAACTCTCTTGTGTCTTTCAAGGCCAGAGATCATTCTCTTTTGCAGCAGCAACTCTCTGGAATAATCTCCCATCCACAATCAGAACA
>WURV02222416.1:0-10377 GCA_011762755.2 Epimenia babai | reverse complement strand
ACATACTGTATATATATGCGTGGGTGTGTGCCTGTGTTTTTGTGGCTCGACCTGCATGCGTCGCGGTCGCAAGGTGCGAGTCAAACAATGTTGAGATTGCATAAAGAAGTCCAGGCGTAATAAAGGATTTTTACGACAATAGAAAGGTCGATTTGTTACAACTTACGCAAATTTCCATTGTTACATATATCCGAAAACAAGCATGATAAGTTTCGATTATCTATATATAAAAAAATTCGAATAAAAAGCGATTTTCAATTTGCAGACCCTGAAGCCTGAAAATGACGTGCGAATAAGACAGGTGATACGACAGCCCGCAATAAACAGTTTCTGATCTGATTGTGTTCTTTTCCAACCGCAAGCCCATTATTTGGCGCCAAGTTTACGCCAAGTTTACGCGTTTTCTGACTCCTGGGCACGTCGAGCCCGACCGGGTAGTTCCCATGGTTGATTTGTATATAGTGACGTGGGTGGAATTAAAAGTGTCGTGGACACGTAAGCGGTAAGAAACGAGGCTTTTTTATGCGAGAGATCGCGTGTCTGAATCTGTACGTATCGGATGTATTTTCCACAACGGGAAATGAAGAAGGTTTTTATGCAAGGATATTGCGAAAAATTGTCGTGACGTTGGCTATTATGAAATTTCTTAAATGTATAATGGGAAAATTGTGAGTGCGACTGACAATTGATATCATTAATAACGCAGCACGTAAGCCTATATGTCTGTATATGTACGCATATATGTTTAAGTATATATATATATATATATATATATATATCATTAGACTTTTATTAAAGTTAATTATTGTTTTTTGTTAATGTGTTATGTCGGAGAAAGATTATCCAAGAATCTGATCGATGGTTTCAGCTCAATCCAAAGAGTTCCTTTTTCCTTTTGAGTGAAATAAAAATATGTTGAAAACAAACTCTTCCTTTACAGCATCAATAAAGTTCCAATAGATATCGAATACGGGGCTAAAATTCGAAACAGAAAAATCCACGCAACCGAGTAGTAGAAGTTATATTCTTGAAGTTTACAGTAATTGCAAAAACTGCTTTTAATAGATTAATGATTGTATCTCTACAAGATTCCACTCAAATATCGATAAGGGATATTCTGGGAATGGCGATAAAAAAATCGGCTATAATAATATTCTGGTGAGTGTCAGTGGGTACTTGATAAGGTTTTAAGATTAGAAGTATTTCAATGCGTATAAGCTGCACATGTTAGGTCAAGGCTGTACGACGTCGTTTTTGAAACTTTAAGAGGAAATGACTACGAACCAAAGATATGTGTGGTCATCTTGGGTAAAACGCTCTTAATAAACTTTGTTTTATCATTGTATAAAATATCATACTGGTGCAGAACAAATAGTACTTGAATTTGGAAAAAAAATTGCAACGGTATCTCTCCATATATGACGGTAGTTAGGAAGTTCTCTCCCTTACCGAGTGATAGGTCCGCTTCGGTCAGACCTTGCCCGTGTGATATATCGTTTGCAGCAAGAATACTACCGTATCTGAGTTAAAAAATAAAGCTTCATGTAATTTCAGATGAAGAAATTGAATTCAAAATAACTTAAATGACCAGGTTTGTTCTTACTAGGAGACAAAATAATGGTATTTTTATACGATGTTATATACACAAGTTGTTTTTTGTTAGCGAAGTATTTGTGGAACGGTCTCCGCCAAAGCCATTACCTCGGGTAAATCCGGTAATTCCAATCTTCGCGCCTCTCGTTTGTTACCCGGCCTTTGACCGCAATGCAATATGTCACACATATAGCCGGTCACCTCGATTCGCCATTTCGCTGAGATCATAGTGTGGAAGTATCGATTATTATTGCCTCGGTTTCGTTCAAGCAAGTGGTTATGACGTTACCGAATTGAGTTCGTAACGACCGCACAAAGTGACGCCATACCTGTACACCTGCCTCTGCTACCAGTAAATATAACTTTCGGAATATTACTCGAATATAAGAGCAAACGATTACAGTTTAATTCCATAAGACTGGCAATAACACCGTTGAATGGTGGCAGATTTGCTACGATTTTTTTTTATTTAGAATCACTAGATACAATACCCAATAAAGCAGTAATACACAATAGAACCCAAAATTAACTCTTGACTTCTTTCCAGTTCCTGACTTGCACAGGCTGAACTAGCCGATTCGACTGTTTACCACAGGGGTCGTTTCGGCGTTAATAATCAACAGACGAAATATTCTGCGTTCACCACTCACGTTGATTTCGGTTGGCTACACAGGTCGGTCGAGCGATTACGCATTGACCACGCACATTGATTCGTTATCTACCACACACGTCGGTATACAGTATCAACACCACCTGTCGTTTTGACCGTATCGACGAAGCACGGTAATTTGATGGTATGGATCATCAAGGTTAGATCGATTTGTATCGATCGCACCGGTTCGGTTGCCTTGCATCGATCACCGAAGTCGGTTGACGATATCAAACAACATAGGTCGGTTGACGGTTGACCACACAGGTCAAATAGCTGGGTTCTAACACCCAGGTTCATTTAGCGACACGAAACTGGGTTTAATATCTCTGAAGACAGGCGTTCGTTGACCCATTTTCTTGATAGACGGTCCGTCCCACCCTAAGCCACTTCCTGTGAACACCAGAATCGCCCCCGAAGCTCAGATCTCATCTATCGAAATATGTGATTATTCTCGAACGTGCTTCGACATCTTTTTCCACACCAACGAACTATCAATAAAAAATAAATTATCTTTTTTGCTCAGTTCCCAACATACGTAGCATCCTATCGGTAGACGCTGAGAGCCTAGTGACGTCCAGAGGTACAATCAATATCAAGCCTCAACCCAAGTACCAACAAGCAAGCTCGAATGTTTACAGAGGTCTTACGATAAAACTGTCACACCGGAAAAAATACTAATATTTTACACTGCAATAAAAATCATGTTTCGTTTTCCGGTCTAGCCTGTATTCTAGCCTGCGGCATTTTTCATGCACAAAGTACTTTAAGACCTATTTGTCTATAAGGGTCTGGGTAGCTCTTGAGGCGTGGTGATGTAGGAGCTTGTTTCCTCTGACAAGGTTGTGTTCCAAATGCCCTCTGATTGGGGTCCGACTCTTTCGCTATCTGCCATTTCGTTATCTGGGTGCGAATAATTATGACAACGATCACAGTCAGCGTGGTGTGATGCATATTCAAATCATATTCAAATCGCTGAACCAGTGGTGTTCGAAGATCACATGTCTGGCGAAACAGGGTGAGGTAACAGTGACATATATAGGCTAGCTTCGTAAAGGGCCAATGGTGGCCCTGACAACGGGGTTAGCCCAACTTGATATTACATACCGGTGTACACGTGACATGGCTGGAAAATTTGTCTCGATGATGCTGATAACACTTCGTGGGTGTACACTACAATATGTACAAAATGATAAGAACTCGCTGCCGCCTACCACACGACTGTTTTACCCAAAAACTTGTCTTCGCGATCTCTCGGTAAAGGGCGAAAGCCGATTTATAGGACATTATATGCAGTTCGCGTTTATCTTCTCTGTACGCTGCTAAAGGATATCAAGACAAAGCAGAAGAACGAAAGTTTGTACGATGGTTTTATTAAAGGATTATAATATGGCGAGTCTAGTCAAGTCTAATCGACAGAATTGCGTACGTACAAATAATCAAACACCAAGTATGCGATCGTCGTATAAAGATAAGAATAGTGCAAATATCAAAACTATACACAAAGATACGCATAGTTGCATTCCTTTAGACCGCTGGATATATATATATATATATATAGAGAGAGATGGCCTATATTATTTTATTATATCTAAGAATATTTGTTACGTGTTGTACATATATATATAATACGTAACTCATATTGATCCAAACAGACAGGGGACAGAGTGAGAGAGGGATAGAGCGAGGAGAGAAAATGGGAAGAAGAAAAGGAAGGAGAGGGAAGGAAGAGAGCGAGAGCAGGAGAGGGAGAGCGGAAGGGAGATGGAAGAGAGGGGGGCACGGGTACGACTCCGCTAATGGATCCCGCACAGGTAAAGTATATGAATGTACTGTATCGCTAATTTAGGGAAACCGAAAACGACGCGTTGATTATTTCTGTTTAAACCAGCAAAATTCCCCACCAACATCAAACATAATTAGAGACATTCTATAGCTTTATCGCTAGTTGTGTGATAACTATTTATATCTCCACATATGTTATTGGTGTTTTTTTTCTGCCGAAAAAACAGGGTGCAAAATCCTTTGAGGTCCACTAGACATCAACCGGATGACTAAAATGGCTACGGAAGGTATACACTGCGTAAAAATGAAACATAATTTATCAAAGTAATTTGCCATTGATACACACCTGATCCAATTGCACAAGCCGAATTTTTCCACTATCGAAAATTATCTCTCCAATGATTCATTTTACATTATTTTATTCGATGGTAGAGTACCTTGAGATGTGTATTAAAATTACCTGCGATATAGTCAAGGAAGACCATGATTGAAATATTCAAAATGTTCGACGAATTTTTCAGAAAATTGCGTAAATATGGCGACATTACGGCGACCCTACGGAGCAGTGCACTTTTTTAAGTGGGCCCGTTTCTTTCACGAGGACGGCCCGAGTCTCATTAAATACACGCAGGTCCATCCATCCACGTTTACGACCATGCAAATGACCAGATTTTATATTTTAACGCCCATATAGACATATATTCCCCTATTGCAATTACATGAAAATCACTATGAGAAGCAAATGCAAATATCCAAATTTTTGGATGCAGGTATTGGATCAAAAAATTTTCATGCCTTTCTGTATGGCTATTCTAAGGGGGCGCAATATATATTATTGTCTGCCGATAATGTAGGTTGTCTCCCTGTTATTAAAACTATTGAAACGGATTGGTCGTTCTAAGAATCAAACAGCACCATGGCCTGATTCGACTTTGCTCGGTATTCAGGTTATATCAATAAATTTAGCCGACCGAATTTTGGTCCGGGCACGTGATCTTCAATAGCTAATTTTCAGACAATGGCGGGATTCCGAGATAAATCCCACTGAACTACTCCGGAACGACTTCAGCATATTCACGAAGTATTGGTTTGATTGGAAATTATCGTCAGCGGAAATAACGCATTCTCAACCAGAATATCATCAAAATCACGCATCCCAAAATATTTTGAAACGGTCGTTGCGGCGCGTATTTTTAACAAGAAAATATTAGTTCATTTACGGTACGTGATCGTTGAACATATAGCTAACGGTGTGAGAAAAACTAGGTCGTATAAATATTGTACATTGACCGCTAAATAATCCTATCTAAAACAGTAATATCTACGATAATTTTTAAAAGGTAATATGCATTGGTACAAAAAACTCATAGTACATGTATATACAATAATACCAATAATTATGTTTGAGATAACAATGTCAAGTTTCACTGTTCCGTCGTGGGAGTGGACTAATTATACATTTATGTAAATAGTTAGGTCGACTGGGCGGAACGATGTTGTATGTTAATGACGTCAGGATATAGATATATCATCACTATGGCAACAATGTTGTTCCGCTGAGAATACTTCACTCCCTTGCTACTATACCAAGTGCACGTGGACAGTGGCGCCCCGCAATTATGACCCGTTACTACGGCAACAACGTCAATTAAATACGTCGACATGAAATAAACGTAATTACGCTGTGAATGACGTTATTACGTTGAGATTCACGTCGTTGTTTTACTACGTCGTCTTTTGCTATATTCGTTGATTGTTCGAACTTCACTGCACGCTTTACTTAGGGTGGCGTTATTAGACGTCGACGGGAGCCGGAGTAATGGCGGCCGAATATGGTGGCGGCGCGTCGGGAATAGAATGAGGACGAAACAGCAGAAGAAGTTTCTGAAATAGCGGTGGAATGGTTGGTGTAGAAATCGAGAAGACGGTGCATTGAACACGTTCCGGGACTGTACATAGATTTGACGTATTCTAGCAAAAGCTTGTTAAACCGCTTCTGCTCCTGATGATCGGTAATATGAGGTTTTTTAGGTAAATACGGCTAATTAGTTTCTTTCCTAGCGATATTGGATTGCTTTGATCATGAGCTAAGTATACACAGGGCTTACAATATGATTACCGTGGTACTCGGCCGGCTTCTAACAAACTTGGTACCTACCAACCAATCATTAAACCAATCTTCCGGAAAACGAACAACATACTAAGCGACAAACTAATTAGGTAGCAATTCAAATTATGGTAGAATAAAAAAGGAATACTAATCGGTTTCCAACTTCAAGACTGTTATGGCGATCATACCGTAGATACTCGACGATCTTTGCTTTACTAGCTCTGATAATATCAATTACTAACGTGTCTCATGGAGGAGCCGGGGGTTACGATCGTTTTGTACACCATGTAACCGGGAATCATAAGCGCCGACGACAACGCCATAAATCCGCCGATCACGTGACCCCAGGGCGGATATTTATACTTCTGGTACTTGACTGGGCTGAAGGTGCTCAAGCTAAACAACAATACGCCCTGCGGAAGAAACCGTCAATAAATTCCAGGATGTCGCGCGGGATATTACCATATCACCGTGACAGGTCGCAGGGTGTACGCCAGACCCTTCGTTATACCTCTGCGTATGGCGTAAGATGCATTTTATATACGCTGGAAATGGGGCTCGCAAGCATGCATATTCTGTAACCTATTGCTATTATGAATGAGGCATTGCAACCTACTTTCTGATTCTGATTCCTTCAGCGCAAATCGCACGAAGCAAGTTTTGTTGCACAAAAATTAAACGTGATAAATACAAGAGAGAAAAAAGAAATGAAAATGTAAGAAAATATGGAAATGTGAGTAATGTGAAATGTGCACGAATCCAATAAAACAGTGAAGGGTCCAATCCTACGCTGTGAGCAAGAAGCCCACAAGCTTGTCCTGGGAAACTGCAGCTGTTGCTGCCATAGTCGTAGATGTTTGTGACACATTCTAGCACGTGACTAATGAATATAAGAATGAGATCCCGTAAACGTTTTGTTTTATCAATGCGGAAAACGATTTTTGATTTCGGCCCCCTAGTTGAGTACTACAATAGGGGGTAGTAAGTAGGTTAGGGGATATATCTACATTCCCCTGCTATGTGGCATACATCATTAGAGCGCGCGAACGATTTTTTTTGGTTTAATAATGATAGACCTTTATATAGATTGCCGAATTATCCCTCCGCCAATAATGACAAGATGATGTCGACTTTATTTTAAGGTGTTACGACCTAAAAACATGAACTTTTGAAATTATGTACTGCAATGCAGAGGTGGTTTTAAACTGGTGAACTTGTACAATATACACAGACTTACGGGGATGACTTTGAATTCTGAAGAATTAAATGTGAATATGTAACACAATGTAAACTAAGATCACTCAACATAACTGTGCAGTAAGTCTATGTGTAAGCACGAGTTCAGAGGAAAGTTTTGAGTTTGGATTTGAAGATGTTGAGAGGGGGAGATGTTTTGATGTCAAGAGGGAAAGCGTTGAAGAGTAGAGCGGAGTTGAATGTGAAAGTACGATCGCCGAAGTGCACACGCTTAGATCTTGATTGTTTTCGACTGTCTTGTGTTTTTGGCAGACTTATGCATGACTGTGAGATCGCTGAGATACTTGGGTGCAGTGAGATTGAGACATTTATAGGTGAGAACAAGTGTTTTAAACTGTATTCACTGTTCTACAGGAAACCAATGAAGAGAGATCAGGGCGGGAGTGATATGTTGAGAGCGAGGAGTGTGAGTGAGAAGATGACGCGGCACTGTTTCCGGTTTGTTGTTACTCGTTATACGAATACTGTCTTCTTTTTATTCTAATGTTAGTACGGCTCATTTTACAAATAGCTTATAGTTATTGCTAAAGCTGACTAAAAGTATATTTCTGAGAGGATCGTGGACGATAAAACATCTGTAAGCAGAATTAGGAGCTAGAGGTGCGATATCAAGAGCCGACTTGATTGATAGGTAAATTATTGTTTCAGTGTAGTTCCATACCGTCAGTGACCGTCGCCGTAATAATAACATTCTGTTATAAAATTTACTGATACTTACACATAATAATGTTAGCAGAAAACGAAACACATAAAACAATACAATTACACCGATTAGTTTTTGCATTATAACTACTGCTATTTTAGGGGGACACCTCAGTCGCGTGACAAGACTTCTTATTTGTTCACTAACAAAATATGTTTAGTTTAGCCGCCGGTTACTTCATTCAAATCAATAGCTGTAATATCTGGGATACAAACATATGTACGTATTGCTCTTGCAAACGCAATGACAGTAACCGATGCCTCAAACAAAATGGCTGCGGCAAGGGGCAATTATCGACGCTGCCGAGCCCCCTTGTGGCCAGTTGTGTAATGGTGTAAAGTGGCCTTTTCACGCAAAACGTTCCGATTTTGAATAATCTCATCGCAATTATTTTCCCCTGCGTCTTCCCTTCCTATATACTTGTACTGTTTTTTTCCTTGGAACATCGAGATATATATATATATATATCTATATATATGTTGCAGTTAGTCCTTGTATTTTGTAAGTATATACTTAGACGCTAAATATGGTAAAAGACAGTGGCACTGACAAGCGTTCAGATAATATTGACTATAACCAAACATTGCATTTTTTCTACTTTTAAAGAGAAATCGTTTCTTCCAATATCGTAGCCGTAGCAAGAATAAAATGGCGGAGGTATATCAACAATGTCTAGTCTTGTCTCAATAACATAGAGGTGTGGATTTTTGCCCTGTTGTCATGTTAGCCATATCGTAAACACGACAAATATGTAGGTAACACTTCTTTTTGACTAACAAAGATTTATAGATATTAGACTAACTGATAAAGCTTCCGTATCTCAAGTATACTCGAAGGAATATTCCATGGAGAAATAATTATAGTCAACGCGGAGGAAAATGTGATTTCAATTGGCAGCGCGGATTATTGGATTTTCTACGACATATTGGTCGCAATAAGGCAATGGCGTACCAAACAAGTGACGGGGGTGAGGACTGTCCATACCACCTTCCATATGGGGTTAGGGTAGAATCCGAACATGTCGCGAAGGTTCTCGTAAAACTCGTTAACTCCTGAAATTTCACTTTTATACTCATTACCATTAATCAATCTTGTTTGCTGCGTTGTGATTTCTGTAGATAGGCTATATAAAAACAGAAACGACTACACGATAATCCGATTTCCCTACGCATAAAAACCGGGTACGATATTTATACTATTATACAATACATAGAGGTGTGGGTTGCCGTGATAGCCATGTCGTAAATACGAAAATACAAAGGTAACACCTTGATATACGAAAGCTTGTGTTAATCCTTATATAGTTAGTCAACAAGGTGTTACCTTTGTATTTTCGTATTATACTATACGACAAGTATTTTCAGGCTTTTCCAATAATATAATCTGACTGCAATGGATACGTTATTTATCAATGTCGGGTATTTAAACATCATCGCTGAGTGTCGTATAACTGTAACTACAACAGATGCTATAACGATATTATATGGCGCTTTAAAACTGAATCATAAATTATCTTCAACATTATCAGCGCTTTATCATTGAAGGCTCCAAGAGCCGTTCAGTTCATAATAAAATACAATATAACTAATACAGATACAATAGTGTTAATCGCTAATTATATAACAGTTACTCGATATCAATTCAATCAACCGATCACTCAGTCACATACTACGATACAGTTATGCGTTACCGTATGACCAGGAGATGGCGATGCACTCGAACATCACCAACCAGAGCAGACAGAGGCCGCTTGCAGAGTAGTAGTCGAAAAGTTGGAACACGAAGATGCCTCCCTGTAGCACGCCACAATTGTCACGCAAGTAAAAAGTTGCACTATTCGTATATTACGTGTATCAGGCAATACGGGCTGTCAGATTCAAGTTTCGATTGGCAGATCTGGCGCAGTGACAACGCTTTTTGCACGCAACTATCCCGCATAACTGATAATAAACTAATGTTAATCAATTTCAAAGGCAGTTAGGGTAGTGGTTATATCGTTCGATTCGAATTCCCCCAAAAAAACCTGCATTGAATCCGTCTCGAGACACTCTACAACCTGCAGCGCTTTTCCAATAAAGATTTACTGATTTACTCTACTGAAAGTACGTAACGAAAAGTGGAGGTAACACCTAACCAACTAACTGACTTACTAAGTAACCAACTAACAGATTAACTAACTAACTAGCTGACTGACTGATTATCCAACTAACTAACTTAGCAACTGACTGACTAACTAACTTACCAAGTAAATAACTAATTACGTGACTAACGAACGAACTA